>CM042433.1:5679554-5754554 GCA_023631565.1 Gymnocephalus cernua | reverse complement strand
TGAGAAGGATAAAAAGAAGAATGTCAGTTACCTGAGGTAGGGCACTGGTGGAGGACTGTATAGTGGTGTTCTCATCTAAGGAGACAGAAAACACGAGAGTTAGGAGATCGTTTGGGCAGATGAAAGATGATCTTGGCCCATTCAGAGTTCAATTACTCAATATATCTTCAGACAGATAATGTATTGCCATTTTTGACTGTCAGGACAGACATTATGCTACGAGGAAGTATTATGCATCGCGACATATCGAGCTACGATTCCGACAGACCATAGATGAATCTACTATGCAGACGTGATTAACATTTCTGTCCAACTCAAGGGTGGAGGACGCAAAACTGTCAAGACTCCCTTTTCTCCAACACCATCATTTATCCACATAGGGGGAGGCATGATGACATCAGCGATTAAACGCCAACCCTTCAGCTCAGCAACGTTTTCTAATGGCGCTAGTGAGGCTGACTAAGCTGCAGGGCCCGGGGGGATGTTTTTAAAAAATCTACATTAACAGCCAGGGATCAAAATGACCTCCTAATTTAATCCCATTTAATCCAATTACATGCATTGCCACAACAAAGGACATTTCTGTTCATGTGCAGCAGACACAGACACCCACACCTACACACACCCACACACCCCCCCCCCACACACACACACACACACACACACACACACACACACACACACACACACACACACACACACACACACACACACACACACACACACACACACACACACACACACACACACACACACACCAGAGCAGAGCAGAGGTTAACCATGTGGGTGTCGGCACTCTTGCTAATGAGGATAGGAATGCATTCAGGTTCAGTTGTGCTTGGACGGCATCAATGGAGTTTTACATAGACAGTTAAAGACACGGACCAACAGATCCCGTTGCTCTGGACGCAGACCAGTGAAGTCTATTGGAAGAACTTTTCCGGTGAGGGCTGAGCGTTACTGCGCAGCTGCAAACTGAGCTTGACGACGTATATGTGACGTGAGTAAACTGTCTGAACGTTATAAGTCTGCTGGTAGCTTCTTTAGAAATAAACAATGGACAAATAAAGTCTTTAAACGCTTCAGATGTAAAGTTATTGGCTGTCAAAGTGACGTCAAAATGAATGACAGTCAATGGAATGCTAATGGCGGGTGAGTGCTTGTTAGCATCAAAATGGCGCCATAGGAGGTACGCCCTGTCACAGCTGGCTTACCCTTAGAGTTTTAAAGCAACAATAAAGCACTTTTTCTGCTTCGGTCCCCCTACAGGTTGGAACATTTACAGGTTACATTACATTATGCAAGTTTGCCAGATCGGGTAGCGGATGTGTAGTTCAAATGAGACATAATGAGACATTACGACAGCGGTAATGGACAATTCCACTTCCAACCAGTAAGGGGACCGAAGCAGGAAAAGTACTTTAGTGTTGCTTTAAGAAGTATTTTTAAATAATGGCCCCATCTCTTCACCAACTCTGCTGCAAGCCTGCCAGGAATGAGGCGTCACTGATATGTAAAAGCGGTAAAGTGAGGATATGTAGTTTACCCAGGAACATCAAAATCTCATTTAAAGAAACATACTGGAAATGCACACTTTTTCCTCCTGCTGGATTATACTTTAAAACACACAATTACCTTTATTGGATCGGGACTCCTGGCTGGGCGGTGGGTGTTTGGTCTGTGCAGTCAGCAACAACTCATACGTGTGATCCTCCTCCTCCACTGGCTCGCCTCTCTCATCAATACTGCTATTAGTATACAGGGCCTGCAGAAAAAAAGACACAAAGGGAGCAGGGGCAAGGAGACAGTAGAAGGAAGGAAGGTAAAAGAAAAATGTTAACGCACAGGCGACTTGGCATAACTTGCTATTAAGCTTTCACCAAAGCTGGTTATATTTTATGATCCAATCATTTCCTTTGGCGAGTAAAACGCAAAGCAGGAAAATATTTTGGTAATCAAAATATTCCTTAATGTTATTTCAATAAAGCGTCATCTACTGTATAGTCAGCCGCAGTTGAAGCCAGACAGGTTCTCTCATTTTGTCTTTACTCCTATTCTACTTCACTTCTCCTCTTTTTACGCCCCCGCTGCCCGTGTTTCACGCCACACTGAGATGAATATTTATACTTATTAAAAATATATAATTTTTTGGGACAAAAATTAAAAATTAAAAAATAAATAAATAAAAACTGTCTGAGAAATGTTAGTAATGCAAGCAAACCGAGCTAGCTAGCAAACTGAAATGACAGATGAAGGAATTTCTTTCTCAGACTGAACGCAAAGCACATTTTCATGCAGTCTGTGTGTATGTGTGTGTGAGAGAGAGACAACTCTGACTAGGGATGCACCGATCCGACTTTTTCAGTCCCAATACCGATGCCTGGGCTTTGTGTATCTGTCGAGACCCGAAACCGATCCGATACCGTTGTTGACTTAATAATACACTGTATAGCTTCCACCTTATACCTTCCTTCCACCATATGGAAAAGACTAAAGGCACCAGACTTTCCTGACTAAGACAAAATAACTTGATTGAATTCTTATTTATTTGTACACTCAACTCTTCCAGCATGTGACACACGTGCGACAGAGGAAAAAAAAACTAACAAAACCGGCCCGTGGATCTGTTAATTTTTCCAATCCCCGATCCAATTATTTTGTCCATATCGGGACCAATATCCAATCTTAATATCAGATCGGTGCACCCCTAGCTCCGACTCCGACAGGTTTCAAAACTCGCCAGAACCTCAAGTTGTTTCCTTTATGTTATTATCATTAGCTTTGGGATGAACAGAAACTTTTCTTCCGAACTGAAGCAGTTGAAACCTGAGAGTCGACACGTCTCCACCTCACTTCTTTCTTTCTGTAGCAAATCTACATCTGGTTGGGTCTCCTGTAAATGCAACTGTGCATCCTCCAAAATGTTCTCTTTACAAATACATGATTTATATCCCAAAAAGAATTAGTAATATAAGAATATATCATTCGATTTGAGCAGAGGCCATGAAGAGAACAGTCATTAGAAGGTTTGTGGCAGGTAATCCTTTTCCAGCAGTCCCCGTGACATTGTAATAATTTATGTCCAACCTCTCAGAGGAGCCAACTTTTAAAAGGATCCTCACATGCACCGTGCTAAAGACAGCACATATGAGAATCTGTGGTGTTAAATGGCAACCCGTTTCTCCTGGCTGTATGATCTTAGCTCCTCACCTCGGAGCTCACTTCTTCTTCATGACCAGGACCAGGATGTGATGAGTGGACCGAGCGATCTTTCTGTAAATGATCAGGAATAGAACAAGTAATAACTATACAGTTGCTAATCAATCTATTGTCGGTTTATTGCAAGAACTAAGTGAAGAATTGCATTGCATATCCACACAAAGTGTAATGCTGGAGGGGCCTGAGGCCCAGTCATGTGGATAGAAGACCACTATCACCCTCTAGTGGGAGTTCTGCATTTCATCCTAGAAAACCCTGTGATAGAGCTTACCATTTTGCCTGCATGTGTGTATGTTTGAGTGAGGGTGAGTTTCAGTTGCTGACCTTGCCAGCTTCGCTGTCCGGCCGTCCAGAGTCTCGGTCAGAGGACTTGCCGCTGGTGAGGCTGTCCAGAGAGTGACAGGAGGTGGCTTCAAACAGAGCCTCGTAGGGGCTCTCCTCCTCGGGCCTCGGGGCCAGCCCCGAGATCAGCTCACTAACCTTCTCCATGTCACCTAGAACACAGGCCAAAGACAAACAAACTTCTTAGCTGAACAGCAGTGTTGTAGTCGAGACCACCTGAACCGAGACCAAGTCATCACCAAGACCAGAGTGTATCGAGACCGAGTCAAGACCAAGGCAGGGCGAGACCGAGTCAAGACCAAGGCAGGGTGAGACCGAGTCAAGACCAAGGCAGGGCAAGACCGAGTCAAGACCAAGGCAGGGCAAGACCGAGTCAAGACCAAGGCAGGGCGAGACCGAGTCAAGACCAAGGCAGGGCGAGACCGAGTCAAGACCAAGGCAGGGTGAGACCGAGTCAAGACCAAGGCAGGGCAAGACCGAGTCAAGACCAAGGCAGGGCAAGACCGAGTCAAGACCAAGGCAGGGCGAGACCGAGTCAAGACCAAGGCAGGGCGAGACCGAGTCAAGACCAAGGCAGGGCGAGACCGAGTCAAGACCAAGGCAGGGCGAGACCGAGTCAAGACCAAGGCAGGGCGAGACCGAGTCAAGACCAAGGCAGGGCGAGACCGAGTCAAGACCGAGATCAGACCAGTGTGAATCCAACACTGCATAACACGACAAAATGTGGAAAATGCGAACCATAGGCACTCCTCAAATTAATCTGAAAGATCCACATTCCCATAAAAAAAACACCCACAGAAAACAAATTAAGATTCTTCTTCATTCAGCTCTTTTATTTCCATAAGTGTATTATGAGAAATGCATTGATAAAATAATCAAAAGGGCAGTTGCGGTCTTGACTCCTCTTTATCTGGGACTGACACAAGACCGAGTAAAAATGCAGTCTATTCCGAGACGAGACCTTCAAAAAGAGAAATCTCTGTGTAACTGTTTCCTGTTCCAACTGCTGATTTAATCACTGCTAATAACAGTTCAAACAGCCTAATTTCTCTAACATCAGCTAAATCTTACCCTTTTTCCGTGGGCTGGGACTCTCCTGAGGCGGAGGGATTGGTGGAGGGGGGAGGTCTATGACATGGGGTATTCCAGCCATGTGACCTGCAACAGAAAGGAGATTTTTTTCATGTTTCATAAATGTAAAAAATAAATTAAGAGGATACTTCCCATCACAGCTCTTGTATTTTCAAATGTGGTCTTCACCTTGGATCAAAGCAGCTATCTCTCTGCTTTTCTGGGAGGGCATGTCCTTAACAGTGTCCTGCGCTGTCTTGCCCTTCGTGTCGACGATGTTCACATCGATACCTGGCGAATAACGACAGGAACGGTCAAGTGTTATTTGTGGGTTTTTTGCTCATTTAAATTGACTTAATGGAAGCTGTGTTGATTAAGAGCAGCACGTGATTCAAATGTTGCTTGTGTGGCACTGAAGTCTGACCTGCGCTGAGAAGTCTCTGTACCACATCCGTCTTCCCATACAAGGCTGCTTCGTGGAGAGCGCTGCCTTTCTCCGTCTGAGCAGAAAAAAAGAAACCAGAAACATAAAGAGCCGGGAGGCACCGAGACAGTCGAGACAGAGGACAAACAGCACTGTGGGACACGAATATGATTAGTACGAAAATTAAAGGCTCATGCTTATTTCTTTCCATTATTGCCAGCACCCACATTTTAGCAAGATAAACAGTGCATGGCATAGGCCTGTAACAGTTATTACAAAACTGTCTTTTTTTTTTTTTTTTTTTACATAATCACGGTTTCTTTGTTTAACCGCAATTGATTGCCAACATTAGCTACGGTCTTAAGGGGTATGACTGTTGATGGTAATTGTTGATTTTGTTTAGATATGCCAAACTGTAATTCAATAAGTGATTATTGGTCGAACTGTTGAGCTAAAGCTGTCACTTGTTGCCATAGCAACTCCAAACATCCTGGGCTGTATGGTAGCTGCCTCAGGCCAGAGAAACTGATCATGCTTGTGTTTCTCGGCCCAAAATCTGCCTGGCAAACCCGCTGATTAAATAACCTTTTTTTGCCCGCGATCACCAACCCCCACCATGTTTGTTCCAGAGGACTATAAATCTTTATAATTATTTAAATTGTTAGTTGTTGGCATTTGTCCCTATAAAAAAAAGGCCAAAAGGGGGAAACTGAAAAAAACTGTAAGTAAAGAAGCAGTGATGACTATTTTGCCAAATATTTTTAAATTTGACGGAAAGAGACAATTATATTGTTAATCGCAATTATTTCTGAGACAATTGAATGTACAGCAACATTTGGAATTGTGACAGCTCTAGTCTACGGCAACTTCCGGATGTATGTTCATCACCTAGTCCACTCTACTGACAATTATGTGGTTGAGAAATCAAAGCAGGTCATTTTCCAGCTCAGAGGGCCGTGTTAATTGAAACCTGCAGGATGGAAGGCCTGAAGGACACTGGATAGGACTCTCCATCCTTGATTCAGAGGAAAGGAGGACAGAGTAAAGTAGAAAGTATCTTCAGACAGATGGATGGCACAGTTTGGTACAGAGTCAGAGCCACAGGGCCCACCAGGGGGAGCAAGGCAAGCTCTGCTTTGATACCACAACAGTTCCTTTGCAAACTGAGAGCTTAAGAGTTTTACATTTAATCTCATAGCTTTAGTAAGGAAGTAGCGAGAGGAAGTGCTGCAAGAACAGATTAAGTTACCCAACATGATTTTCGGCATGACAGCACATCAAGACACACTTGCAAACTCAAGTTCAGACACCAGACATGTACTGTATTAAGTACTAGAGACCCAGACTTGAGTAGTGACTTGAGTAGAAGTTGAAGTGCTCTTTAAGCACCACACTTAAGTGGAAGTACTAAAGTATTCAACATGTTTTTTACTTAAAAGGTCCAGTGTGTAACGTGTTTAGTTGTTCATTATCAAAATCTGTGTTGCCCGTTCACAAACTTGTCCTTTTTCATGAATATTGACCACCACCATCAATTCCAAGTATTCCTATTGGCTTGAAATTTTACATTTGCATTTGCATGAACTGAGGTAGACGCTCCATATTCATGCACCATCTTGAAATACGTTATCCGGTAAGAGACATACAGGACATACTGCTCCGCCTTTCGTGTTTTCACTGTCACATGATAAACTCACAGGTGCTGCTAATGCTGCTAACGGGTATCGTAGCTTCCCAGCCCCGGCAAGTTTGAAGAACAAAACATGGAGGACCACACATATTCAAAATCCAAGGAGGAACAGGAGTCTTCTTCTTCGCCCAGAAAAAGGATATCGAAAAGAGCATGAGACCGGCTAACTGCGTGGTGCGAGAGAGTTGAAGTGAGTTGGGAGAAATTCCTACACATTGGACCTTTATAAGTATTGCAAGTAGTTTATTTTAAAAATGTACTATTCAAGTACTGAAAGTAAAAGTACAAGTATTGTGTTATGTAGTTATTAAAAAAAGCAGTCAAAAGTTTGAATATCATATTGTTTATATCATTTCAAATGTTTAGCCTAAAGGACACTCACAATTCCTTTGGCTGTAGCAGCAGTACAATGACAGCAATGTACAACACACAGCATGTCATGGACCGCGGGTAGCTAGTTGGCTAGCGCTTACTGATAGCTCAAGCTGGTGTGCCATTTGCGTATTATACTTGTAATTTACCTTGATATGTTTCTTCAAATTAAACGGTGAATTTTTGAAGGCCATTATTTCGCAATCTTTCGGGAGGCAGAGTAGGCACTTCATTCTAGCAAATGATTTGTCTTTCACTCCGCCAAATGAAAACATGGGACTCCAAGTAGGGCCAGGGGTGGTCTCCTTCCTCACCCTCACCGCCACGACCACTCAACGTGGTGTTTCTGGTTCTTCCATCTCGAAACAAACTAACAAAGCTGTTCTCGATGCAGGCAGCAGAACGGGAGCACGCGCGGTCTTGATCGCTTGATTCGCTCAAACCTGGTGACAGAGCCATCTACCGCTCTGGCAGTGATAATGTGGGTTTGGAATGATTCATAAAATTTTTATAATTGTAACGAGTAGGGCTGCAACTAACGATTATTTTCATAGTCGATTAATCTGTTGATTTTTCTCGATTAATCGATTAGTTGTTTGGTCTATAAAATGTCAGAAAATGGTGAAAAATGTGGATCAGTGTTTCCCAAAAGCCCAAGATGACGTCCTCAAATGTCTTGTTTTGTCCACAACTCAAAGATATTCAGTTTACTGTCACAGAGAAGAAACTAGAAAATATTCACATTTAAGGAGCTGGGATCAGAGAATTTTGACTTTTGTCTTAAAAAATTACTCAAACCGACTAATCAATTATCAAAATAGTTAATGATTAATTTAAGAGTTGACAACTAATCGATTAAATGATTAATCGTTGCAGCTCTAGTAATGAGTAATGATGCAGCACATGCACAAATGTAGGACTATCGGAGTAAAAGTATTAAGTTCATCAAAAATATGTACTAAAGTAAAAGTGGAAGTAGGAGAAAAAAATAATACTCCAGTAGAGTACAGATACAGCCTTAAGTACAGTCAGTAGTGAAGTAGTTCTACTTCGTTACTATACATCTGTCAGACACACATACAGTAGACACATACACACAAACACACCTCGTAGTTGATGTCCATGCCAGCGTCCAGCAGCACTTCCACCACAGACAGGTGTCCGTTCCGAGAGGCCAGATGCAGTGGCGTGTGTTTCTTGGTGTTGCAGCTGAGCAGGTTGGGGTGGGCACAGAGCAGCAGCTTGACTACTTCCAGGCGGCCATATAACGCGGCCAGGTCCAGTGGAGTCTCAAACTTGTTGTTCCTCATGGTGGGGTCGGTCAGCTCCTCCAGCAGCAGCCGCACCACTCGGGTGTGGCCATACTGAGCAGCACAGTGCAGCGGCGTCTCATTGTCATTGTTCTGTTAGGGGCAGATGTATGGGTGAGAAGCAGCACGGGACACAGACATACACAGGAAACAAAGTGACACATAGATGAAAAAAAGGAGATCAGAAGAGAAGGCACATGGGTTGAATCATGTTTGTTAATGAGGAAGAACAGGTGACTCAGCGGAGTCATCGTGAGGTTAAACCAATCAGTGCGAAGAGCCCGCCACATTAAGACACATTAAAAAAGCACCAACAACGATGAAGCATATAGTGAGGCCCGGGGGGGGGAGGGAAATATGTGGCAGAGTGGAGAGGGGGTGGGTCTGGGTGGAGGACTGGCAGACATGCACGGACTAATGAGAACATTTGATCATTGGTCTCCTTTCTGTTTTATGTTATTTGCCTTGTACTTTTTTTGTTTGTCAAATGTACAAAAACTCAAATACATTAAAAAAAAAAAAGATAAAAAAAGATTTTCAGCTTACTGTCGCAGAGGAGTGAAGAAACTAGAAAATATTCACATTTAAGAAGCTGGAAGCAGAGAATATAAAATTGTTTTCATAAAAATGACTAATTAATCAATTATCAAAATAGTTGACAACTAATTCATTCATCTTTGCAGCTATACACTGTATCGTTGTAGTTGTGGTGAGACCTGGCCCATTAGGATTGCCCTGTCAAGATGGACTGTCACATTTATGAGGCACTATTTCTGCTCACACGTCAGAGAACATCAAAGACAACAATAATGGGAGTTTTAGACTTGAGAGTCAAGGGGAAGAGATGAGTGTTGAATTTCACATGCATAGCTGAGAGAGAGGGACTGCATGAAATGGCCTGGGTAATTGCCTGAAAGTAATGTTAACAACAATAATGTGTGTATTATGGTACACACCGACTCACTGGAATTGAGAGTAGTAAGGAGAGGACGCTGGAAAGATCAGAATAAAAGTCCTATCAACGACCAGTGATGGACTGGTGTCCTTTAATTAAAAAAATTAAATAAAAAAATCACATTATGGTCATTAATTATGTGCAAAAGCAAAAACCATCTCATCTCAAAAATCTTCAAAACACGCTAACAGACAAAAAAACAAACAGCAATTAAAAGCAGTAATTACAATGTAAACTCAGTAAGTGGTGCTTATTGGATCTAATGACTCGCATGCAGCAACACGATCAATGTGTAATAGACCTGAGAACCTCCAGCACTGTTGATGCTCTCTATCATGAACAGCCAGCAGGGGGCGAACCCTGCAACCCAGGAGCTGAACTCAGATTATGGCATGGGAATACTCTCTCAAACAGTTTACACACAATGACAACACGGATAGTCATAATTACGTCTGTGCTGCTGGGTTGTAACTAGACACGAGGGAACAGTAGTGCAGGAAAACCCTCTAAGAACCACCATCGAGTAGTATAGTAGTAGATGACAGAGTGGAAAACAGCTCTCAATGTCTCAAGATGTGACAGAATTGCAAACCTGTGATTCTTGGCAATCTGCAAGTAAAACCTGTATAACCATACAGCTCTTTGGCTCTATTCACGTATTGTGCATAGATGGGTGTGGCAGACAACGCCAGCTATTGTGGAACCACATGCTCCGAGAGTCAGTCATTCCAGGCACACAGATCCACCTACAAAAGGACTGACAGCTGGCATGAGAGGCCCCCACATGGACATGCATGATGCCAGTTTGAGGGCACTCCCCAAGAGAAACATGCCAGCTGTGCCACTGAAGACAGGACGTCATGTGGAGGGGGCAACAGGGCAGTTTTAGACAGGTGTCAGAAAGACCTGGCACCAGATGGGATCAGCAGGTATCACCTCATTGTTGGAGGGAGAGAGTGGGATTGAGAGAGGGAGTGGGATAGATAGATAGATAGATAGATAGATAGATAGATAGATAGATAGATAGATAGATAGATAGATAGATAGATAGATAGATAGATAGATAGATAGATAGATAGATAGATAGATAGATAGATAGATAGATAGATAGATAGATAGATAGATAGAGAGAGAGAGAGAGAGAGAGAGAGAGAGAGAGAGAGAGAGAGAGAGAGAGAGAGAGAGTATTGTACTACACTGGCAAAGCAGGTCACAGCTTGAGCAGAGAGAGCAGAGGTGGTAGCTTAGAGAAAACAAAACGACACCTGCCTATCAAAAGAGGGGATGCCAAGGCTGGCTGGGCGGAAAAAACACACTCTTCTCTTGGGTGAACTGAACAAAACTAATGAAAAAAAGAAGAAGTTTAAAACAGGCTTTCTCTGAGAACTAAACCAAAGTGACCTCAGTTTTTGCTGCCTGGGTGGTTTAATTTGGGATTTGTATGCTTGTTTCTCTTTGGCTCAAAACAAACTCCCATGTATGCACACTCTCACAGAGAAAAGGCCGGACCGCACACAAAAAGAACATGCCGTCTGTCTTCTGTAACAAACCATCAAGCATTTGTCACTGCTTTTTAGAGCGATTTACACGGAGGTCTCAACTGGCAAACATCCATGCTGGGATTACATTAGCATGACTCAGCTCCTCAAATACGCAGGTCTGCTGCTTCAATGGTAATCTAGGTAAATCTAGCATACAATGATTTACACAAAGCGTCTAACACAACTGACTCAAACAACAGGCCAAGGGAAATTTTGTAAACGTGTGTATTACTCAAAAACATGAATTCTGACAATATAAAACAGGAGTGCAACATAAGACACCTCGTGGACTGAGTATGATCACGTTAAGGCTCTGTGTCTCCGTTGCCAGTGTGGTGGTCAGTGTTTTACAGCTATGTGTCAGCCAGCATCAGATCGTGTTAAACATGGCTGACCAGCCACTTGACTCACTGATAGGAAACAAGCTGCAATGAGACATTGAGCCTTGCCTCCTCTGACGCAAGCAATGCTACGCAAAGTTATCCACACAGGGGGCTCTCCACTGCAGTGGCTCTCCAGGAACTCCACCAACCACCTCCATCCCTTGAGTTTTGACAATGGTTTGTCTTTTGTTTTACATGCTCTTTTGCTAACATAATCTGCTCACCTACTGGGTGAAGCATTTATGCTGATTTATTCATCGAAAGCCATTAAAAAAAAAAAAAAAAAATCATGCTTTTGGATATAGAAGCCACAACTTGAAAAACAACTTCAATCTACTCTACAGCTTCAGCAGGCACATGAGTTGCATTGTTTGATATCCACATGCAACACATTATGTCATTAAAGTGATTTAAAAAAAAAAAATTCAAACACGGCGTAAGGGGAACTAAAAATGGGTAACCTGGTTTTAAACTAATTCTAGCAGACGGATAGCCCCGTGACAAAAGAAAATCTACAAACATTAATTTGTGATTTCCAGTGCAACACTTTCATATCCTTGTATAAGAAGGACTCAGTGAGTTGCAGCATGAAATCTCACTCTATAAAAACAGGACTGGCCTTATCTGAGCAGTCAAACAATCATGTACTAACAAGACAGAGCTCTGAAGGCTGTTACACAAAATGTCACCAATGACTAGCAGCCTCACTGGGAAAGAGATTAGAATTCATACAGCACAGCCAAGACGTCCTGGACAGTACGACAGCACAGGAATTTGCCCAGTGTGGGATTAAGAAAGTCTATCCTATCCTATCTTTTTATGAGAAATGACAGAGAGAACAGAGGATGTTATGATTCTCACAACCTGGGCCTGGGAGATGGTAACGTGCTTTGACTAGCGACCTCTGTCACGTGACGTGCAGGCTGACAGCAGAGCACGGCAGCAGTTACGTCACCCTGGCCCCTGGTAGTGGTAGTAGTAGTAGTGGTGGGACGTGGTGGTGGTGGTAGTGGAGGAGGGGGCTGAGCAGCTGTTGCAGCTAGTGTGCCAAAGGGCTGCCTATGCTCGCTGCGTGCCCACGTCCACCGTTACTGCCTGACATCCTGACGCATACATTCATTAATGATAACCTAGAACTGCTTACAACTACATTATACTTTTTTTAAATACAGTTGTTAAAGTGTGTTGTGTAGTGCTGAATGTAGTCAATTAACCGACTAATTAATCAACTGACAGAAAATTAAGGTTTTATTTATCAAGCTAAAATGCAGAACATTTGCTGGTTCCAGCTTCGCAGTTTTACGTTTAGCTGCTTTGCTCATTTCTATATTAATTTAAATTAAATATCTTTGGGTTTAGGACTGTTGGTCGGACAAAACAAGCATTCTGGAGATAATTATTTTCTCTTTAATTTAATGAAAATTCAATAATCTAATGATTTAAATCTAAATAATTATAAGTTGCATGCCTAGAATTTTCTTCCATTTGTAAAGAGCCCAGTGAATACTCATATAAATGCTTTCTATTCAATGCACAGCAACAATAACATAAAGGCTGACTTTAACAGTGGATTTATATTTCGACACCAACGCATCCCAAAGTTAGCAGACCTTGCAGGCCTGTAATTGGATGAATGTCTAACTGGCTTCCTGGCATAGATTGTAATTCTGTGTACAGTGGACTTGTTCTCCTTTTTACAGAAAAGATTAGTTTCCCCTTCATATTCCACTTAATTAAATGGGACTTTCCAAACACAACTAACCTAAAAGCCTTTAAGCTCTTAAGATACCATCTCTGCAACTGAGACTCTCTACCTCCAGTAACAAATGGCTCCAGCAGCCATATAAGACACACCCTGGAATTTGCAAACAAGAATGCATGATAATAGAGAATTCATGGTGCTTCTGTTAAATAACAACACGTCGGTAGCCCTGGTAGCTCATCTGGTAGAGCATGTACTAAGGCTGAGTCCTTAGCAGCGGACTGGGTTCGATTCCGATCCGCTGCCCTTTGTGCAGGTTGCCCCCCTCTTTCCTGCCAATCTACAGTTGTACAATATAATAAAAGGCAAAAAGTCCCAAATTTTTAAATACCAACACATCCCCTCAAGGACTCCTCAGATGTGCTTCCTCCATTTCTTGGCATAACCGAGACAAGAACACGTCCTGGAAGACGAGCAGAGAGCAGAAGGTAGAGGGAGGGGGGGTGTGATGGTGCTGCTGAGGGAAGCGCTGGACACTGAAGTGACAGACAGAGGGGATAAATGAGCACGCTGGCAGACTGTGAGCGTTGTGCGCAGAGCAAGGAGAGGAAACTCTGCATCACTGATAATGAGGTGACCAAGTCCCAAGAAATGACTTCTGCTCTTACTGCACACCAGGCCTGACAGATACACATACGATCCATTCCCAGTCTGAATATATAAGCCCATATCTGTGTAACGCCTAAATATTTTGTCTTTATTCTTATTAAATGTCATTTATTTATCTCTGTCATCTTTGAATTTGTCCAGGGTAACTTACGGTGGAGTTCACGTTAATGGCAGAGGGCCCTCACATCTGAGCCTGGGTCAGAGGAAGACATCTAAACATATACTGTATTCGACGTTTGACCTATATAGGAAGATGAAGAGTGGGTGAGAGGTAGCATAATATGAGTGGGGGCAGACTAGGGGCTATATCTTAGTATGGAGTAATACACAGAATGTGTGGTAATTAACAAAAAAGGAGGTCAATGAAGGCATTCATTAAAACGGTCTCTGCTGAAGCCACAATTCTCATTGAACAATTCAGTTCTCATTTGAACATTCTCACATAATTTGAAATGTTACTGGTGTATGCTGAATGTCCAACTGCCCATGTTGTTGGATAAGATAATTAGATGATGATAATGATTAGATCATGCTTAGCCCATCATTCCTTAGATGAAATACAATGAAAAACGTTAGCTAGCTACCGTAAATGTAGGCTACTTTTAAAATGCCATATTTTCCCTCTGGGTTCACCAAAATGGACGTAAAAGCATTTTAATCATTCACTTTTCAGTTTTTCAAGAATCGGTTTAGGAATCAGAATCGTTTTAAAAGTACCGGTTCGGCATCGGAATCGTAAAAATCCAAATGATACCCAACCCTATTAATAAACACATTATTTTCTCAATCCATTGTCTTTAAATGTATTGTTTCAGTTCAACAACCACCAAATATATTTCATTTACAATTATGTCAAAGAGAAATCCTATGTGGAGTTGGAAACAGAGAATGCTTGGACTGTACTTGGGCTGAAAAAATTAGTCATAATATAAATAATTCAATAATCAATTAATTAGTGAAATGACAGAAAATCAATCAGCAACTATTTTGATAATTGATTGCTTATTTAAGTAATTTTTTTCAAGCATGAATAAAACTCTGTTTCAAAGTTCTCAAACAGTAACAATAGCTTTATTTTGTCTTACGTGATAAGAAATGGATCGTTTACAAATTTGAACGAGCAATTTGATGACACCAACTTCAGCTAAATTGTGATGTCTGTTTTCCACCATTTTCTGACATTTTATAGACCAAAAGAACAATCAATGAATGTTGAAAATAAGATTGATTCCTGATGAAAATGATCATTGGTTGCAGCCATAAATCAATTATCAAAGTGGTTCCTGGTTCATTTTCTGTTTTTCAACTAATTGGTTAATAAACTAATCATTGTAGCTCCAGTGTCTACAACTTATTTTTTTTATATAATTTCTATTGGTGCAACAACATTGGCACAAGTTTAAAGTCTGTACAAGTCAGTTTTTAAAAAACAAAATCCTCCCCATTTTCCCATCGATCCGCCCCCCACAACTCACCCCATGTATACACAAATAGTAAAAAAAAAAAAAAAAAAGAGAGATAAAAGACCAAAATTAAGCAAAAATATCTATGGCAAGAATAGCAATACTAAACAGCTGAAAAATAAGTAAATAAATGTCAAAATAAAGTACAAAAATAAGAGCAACAATGACGCAATGATCTAGATCAGGCTCAAGATATATTCCATGGTTGTTGTAGAGTTAAAACACACACACACACACACACACACACACACACACACACACACACACACACACACACACACACACACACACACACACACACACACACACACACACACACACACACACACACACACACACACACACACACACACACACACACACACACACACACACACACACACACACACACACTTTACTGAGGCGTTTGAAGCATCAAAGCAGCCAAGCCACCCAGGAAACTATCAGTAGAAGACTCAAGTGAGCACAGCCGCATAATGAATAAACATTGGTCTGGCTGGCTTCCTGGACCAGGTTGACAGAGAATTGGACCAAGTCCAGTCTGACTTCTCCAGTGTCCCTGAAGGGGACCACTGAAGCCCCAATCGTCCCCTAGTCCCGGGCCTCACTTTAAGCCTCATCACACACACTGTTCTTGTCTGGTTAGCTCACTCGTCTGCGCAAACACACCTCATCTCTCCACTGGGTCACTCACCACCACTGTACCGTGACACTGTTACTATGACAACGTCCCACCTCTTCCTCTCCTCAGCAACGCAAGCTCCCAAGCACAAACCGGGAGGTGGGGAGAAGAGGAGGAGGGGCAAACATACCCGACAAGCATGGCATGGAAATCTTTCTTTGATGCTGATGCAAAGAGACTGGTACACTGAAACCCCCCCCCCCATCCTCCTCATAAGATGGCTCTCTGCTCCTGGAGTTTGATGACAGGGGAGGCAGGATGCACCCCGCCCACTCAGTCACATGATGTCATCAACCATGGCCCCAACCAGGGCCTGAGTATCTACACTGCATCCACACTTTCTGATTTATTCATAACAAGGCTTCAATAATTCAGGCTCGTGACCAGGTAGTGGTCCACAAACTATCCCGCAAGTGTTTACATTAAGACGTCATCCATAATCTCAGCATGTTAAATCCATCAAATAGACTAAATGGGGAAAAAAAAGACAGTAAGACAACCACTGCAGTGAAATTCACACTCCACTATATGGCCGCATTAAAGAAAGCCAGCCTTCCCATCCAAACGCTAAGAAGATTAGTCCAGGGGAAATGCGACAATGTTCAAAAATAGTGCACAGCTTTATCTACAGGCCTGGGTGGGTTTCCAGCTCTGCCAGCTGAAAATGCAATCATGGAGCGACCAACATGTTTGCACCGCTCACTGCTCTAACTGGGAGGGTGTCACTATCGGAGACGCTGTCAGCCCTGCGGTGTCTACTGAACAGCCATCCTCCTCATGTAGACAGGCTGTGATTGGGGCTTCCCTGGGTAGCTGGATGCAAGGACGATGGTGTGAAGTGAAATATAGACACCTGATGGAATACTATATGTACTCCAGATCATTTCCTCTGTGGGATTTACTTTTTTTACCCCAGTCGAGTAGCTTAATGAGTGCCGGATTCATTTTTATTCTCTAAATCTGGTATCTTAGCTTCCTTTTTATTCGGTTTCATCATCAGGGGTTGTTTAATTGATTTTTTAAATAGTACAGTAGTGCTAAAATGAGTAAATTACTCAATCAGCAGAACATTAATTGATATCAATAAACAAAAATCATTTTACTAATTACTTACCAAGAGCCTACAGCCATGCTCTGTGATGCTGCACTTAGGGCTCATAGGTGCTTTCAGCTGAATGCGAACATCAGCATGCTCACAATGACAATGCTAACATGCTAATGTTTGGCAGGTAATGTTTACTGTGTTCGCCATCTTAGCTTGGTGTGTTAGTATGTTAGCATGCTAACATTTGCTAACTAACTAAACGCAAAGCACAGTTGAGGCCGATGGGAATTTAATTGGTTTTGCAAGTATTTGGTCATAAGCCTTAACTATTGTAATAAGTATTGACTAATTAACAATTTGACCTGATGATGGTTCTAGATGGGTGATCAAAGTTATTTCAATTTATCCCGAGGCAGGGAGGCATGAATGTGTGTACCAAATGTCAGGACAATCCATCCAATAGTTGTACAGACATTTCACTTAAAAGCAAAGTCAGGGGATCATCAAGTCAGACGGATTCATCCTCTGTGAACATGAATGTTATGAATGTCATGAAATTATGGCCACTCAATTACATAGTTGTTGTTTTTTTTTAGATATTTCAGTCTGGACCAAAGTGGTGGATCAATTGACATTGCCATCCTTAAATGGGTTTCATGCTTCTTGCGGTTGAGACGGTGCGGATGGCGTTTCTGGTCGCTAATACTGATTGTGGTGGAAGCAGCCAGAGCAGCTCCAAGAATGGACTTCTTCTCTTCTGTAGCCAATCATTGCAACACGGTCTGTGAGACCGCGTCCGTGTCGTTACTAACTCTTGGAGGTGCGTGGCTCGGCCTTCAGACCCTCCAAAGAGCCTCTGCGCGCAGTCGCCAAGGCCGCAGTTGTGTAATATCGCCGTCCACACCGCCCCAACCATGCTGACCACAAGAAGCATGAAACACGTTTTAGAGCCACGCTGTTTTAAAAACTTGCATGGACATTGTGTTTGCTACGTAATGACAAATGGTTGCTTTCCTTCTGTGTGCATTATAATAAGTTGTAGCTACAGGTTACACTGGATTGAGGAAACTTGTGTTTACCATTTGTCATGTTTTTATGTAGCGTAAATCATTAATAATTAGAAGTCAAAATAAACATTAGTTGCAGCACTACACAATTCATCTATTCGGACTTCGGCTTCTCCATTTGTCAACTTTCCATTGTTGATTTATTATACCATAATGGCCGTGATAGCTTTAATTCATAGTGTGGTTTGCTATCAGTCCATTTTTTTCTCCTACTGCTGGCTGTGTGGTGCCAACAATTCTCCTGCTTCAGAATGAATATTAAACAAGTTTTCATTGAAAATGTACTCAATTTTTAACAGGCCATAAAAAAGAAATGAGCATCCAGACTCACAAATCACCTATAGTTCCCCTCAGAGGACAGGCATTTACTTAACGTTCAAGCCAAGGTTTCCTGACCCTGATCAAAAGGCTGGTACAACAGTACTGTAGCATGTAGAAAATAGATTACCTGGTGTGGTGGAAGGCATGCTGTAACGCAGTGTCACTTAAACATGACATCTCAATAAAGTTGGAGCTCACAAGCGAGCATGAGCAGAAAGCCAGAGGACAGGAATCCACCGATCGTCGGTGAAATTAAAAGCCTCCCCATATCTCTGCAGCAGTGAGTGGCCCCGCAAGCAGCAAGCAAGACAACACAGCGGTAAAGCAAAGAAGCACTTCAAAAGGAAATGTTGTTTCGGCAGCACCGTGTACACACCTTGGCATTAATATAGGGGTCAAAGGGCCCACAGCGTTTGAACTCTTTATGGTCTACAGAGCTCTGGGAGGGAGGAAGAGAAGATAGGCCAATGGTTTTGGTTTAGACAAGCAATGAACGAATGAATGATGATGATCACAAATGAGTCAAACTAAATTAAAAAAGGAGAAAATCAGACTTGAGTTAATGAACAATCAGATGTCATGAACAGGCAGGGAGAAATGACACAAAATGAGACAAATTTACTTTTTCATCTACTTGATTTTCTTTTTTTTTGTTGTTGCTACATTTGATAACATTTCATGGTTTAGACTACATTATGTGGAGCTCATAATGGGTCATTTCTCCTCATCCCAAACAGGACAGGCCAGAGATGGAGCCAGTCTGGAGGCTAAGCAACCAAACAAAATATGAAAAAATATGAGTTAAAACAGTTAAAATGGTTATGGGCAAAACAAGCACTTCTCACACTAGCATGGCGTCAAAGCACTTCAGGTTTCACAGCATCACAGCAGAAGTCAGACTCATGATGCACTGAGGTTAGTGCACTCTGGTCACAATCTTTTTAACAAATATAGTAATACAGTACAGAGCATGCCATGCTGAACTATTATTACTATTAATATTTAGAAATATTTGCATGTGGCATACCTCCTTACCAAGTGGAAAAATGAGCAACTTCCAATGGCTGCTGACTAAAGCATGAACTGTAATAGTGAAACTACAAGAGGTCAACAAATGTGCTGAGTGTTCTGGGATTGTTACCCACATGTTCTCTACTTTAGCTACTGCTGAGGTTCTAATACTTATTCTGCATACACACTCACATATTCTAACAAACTCTGAGAATAATGAAGAAGGAACTAATTTTGTTCTGACCTCATGACCTAATGTGCATTCTAAATGTGTTTGAAAAACCGAAATTGGAACCTTAAAGGAACACGCCGACTTATTGGGACGTTGTTAGATAAGTCCATACAAACCCTTCTCATCTCCGTGCACGTTGTAACTCTGTCTGACGCACCCACTGCTAGCTTAGCTTAGCACAGATCCTGGAGGTAACCGGCTCCATCTAGCCTACTGCTCCCAATAAGTGACAAAATAACGCCAACATGTTCCTATTTACATGTTGTGATTTGTATAGTCACAGCGTGTACAAATAACAAGGTCACATGAGACACAGCCATCTTCTAACCGTATATTAACTGGGAACTATATTCTCAGAAGGTGATGCACTGCTACTTCTGCTACTTGGGTGGAGTGATTAGCGCAACACCTGAAAAGCGCCGTTGTTACTCTCTGCTCCTCACCAGGGGGCTTCTCAGGTGTTGCGCTAATCACTCCACCCAAGTAGCAGAAGTAGCAGTGCATCGCCTTCTGAGAATATAGTTCCCAGTTTATATACGGTTAGAAGATGGCTGTGTCTCATGTGACATTGTTATTTGTACACGCTGTGACTATACAAATCACAACATGTAAATAGGAACATGTTGGCGTTATTTTGTCACTTATTGGGAGCAGTAGGCTAGTTGGAGCCGGTTACCTCCAGGATCTGTGCTAAGCTAGGCTAGATGGAGCTGGTAACCTCCAGGATCTGTGCTAAGCTAAGCTAGCAGTGGGTGCGTCAGACAGAGTTACAACACGCACGGAGATGAGAAGGGTATGTATGGACTTATCTAACTCTGGGGGATACGGTGAATAAGACAACGTCCCAATAAGTCAGCGTGTTCGTTTAAGAGTGAGACTGAGAAACACACGCACACACACACAAACACAGAAGAGTTAAAAGCAGCGGCAGACCTGCTCGTTGAGTTTGGGGTGCGACGGTCCTTGGTGAATGAGCAGTTTGACGATATATTCATCTCCCTTCCACGCAGCCAGATGGAGAGGGTAGCAGCCCTTGTTGTCGGCGATGTTGGTCAAGGCCTCGTTTCGTAGCAGCGCCTCCACCACCTCGCTGCAGATGAAGGAAGGGACAGGGTCAAGAGTATGAACCACACTAATGAATACACACACAGTCTACGCAAACAGCCTATCAATAGCTTTATTTTGCCAGTGGGAACAATTCCCTGTGAGGACAAACCTCATAATAATAAATAATATACAAAGCATAAACAGAGGAGCTGAAACAGAATGCAACACAGGCATTTCTCATCACTGATATACCTGTGTCCATTTAGGGCAGCGTGGTGGAGAGGGGAGTATCCAGTGCTGTCCACACAATTCACATTGGGGCCTCTCCAGATACTGTTAAGAATAGAAAGGATTGTTAGGCTTCCATAACACAACACATACACAAGCCTATCCCTCAGTAAAGTCTAACTGTGGGTGTGACTGATTCTGATTGCCATCAGCAGCTAGTTCACATCACAATCACACCTCTCGTGCTGTTGACTCATTCACATTACCTGCACCTCTTCTTCCCTTTCTCTATCCTGCAATCATGCTCGATTGGAGCCACTTTCTGCTCCTACTTCAACTCACTCATTCATTCTTTCTACTGATTTGTCTTATTCAGCTTCTATCCATGTTCATCAGTCAAAATCTCACCATTCATGCCTTTCCATATACATTAATGAAACTCCAGAATATATCTCTCTCTCTCTCTCTCTCTCTCTCTCTCTCTCTCTCTCTCTCTCTCTCTCTCTCTCTCTCTCTCTCTCTCTCTCTCTCTCTCTCTCTCTCTCTCTCTCTCTCTCTCTCTCTCTCTCTCTCTCTCTCTCTCTCTCTCTCTCTCTCTCTCTCTCTCTCTCTCTCTCTCTCTCTCTCTCTCTCTCTCTCAACACGTCACTATCATCACTGAGCAGCAGCTACGATGGATAATGTGTCACAGGAACTCCACGCAACTTCAGCCTGATTATTCTAGGCCAAGTCCTGAAGAAGAATAGGCTTTTGTTATGCAGTATGAGCAACAACAAACAAAGCTTTGGGACGGAGCTTAAAAGCATTAAAGGGGTAAAGTGTAAGATGGCCCAGCATTTAGTCCACCACTCTCATCCATTGGAGCTGAACTCAGCTGTCAGCTAAGATTGGTTTGTTTCTTTTTAATTTGCAAAGAGCACTGTGGTGAGGAGGAAAAAGAGCAATGATGGGGGGTGGGGGAGGGGGGGGTAAAGGGAGTAATTTAAGAGGCTAAAGGATGTCTGGTGAGACGGAGTGCCAGGACTGGGATGTGAGGCTCTCTGAAAGACCTTAACACATCCTAAATAAATCATGTGACAAGGAAATCCCAGCACTAGTGAACCAAATATCTGAGACCAGAGTCATTTGCCAAACAGAAAGAGAATGGGAGCAAAAGCAGTGGGCCTCACAGAGGATCAATCATAAATGGGAGAGAAAATAAAAAAGTGAAGAGATTTTTACTTCGCTTTTGATCAATTATAGAAAGCTGTCTCAAAACTAATGCAACCTACTGATTTGACATTAGGATAGCTTCATGAATTATTACTTGTTTAGATTTGCATGCGAGCAAGTCATTTCTATGAACAAACTGAAAGCCTTTGGAGAAAAACCCATCAGCTCAAGGAGTTGAACTCAGACCCAATATGTATCGATCCATGTGTAAAAGGTGTGGCAGCAGGATGCTCAGGCTTCATATCAGCTTCAGTGCTACATGTGTGAGTTTGCCACACACACACACACACACACACACACACACACACACACACACACACACACACACACACACACACACACACACACACACACACACACACACACACACACACACACACACAGCTCGTTTTTGTCACAATAATGGCTGTTTTGCCCACCTAAAATACATCTCCCATAATAGCTCTCAGAACAGCCTGCAATTACACAGTCAGAGCCATCTCATTAAATAAGTGTCTTGGAGGGCTCTATAGCCTTCAGAACACTGAGCACAGACACACAGGGATGCGCCACTCTACCAGTCATAACCTAAGCCGTTTATTTCTTACAGCAGGCCTTCTGGTCTCATCACAGCAAGTCGGCAGCCATGAAGACATGGGGCATCAAAAGCAGGGCGTGCTAAGAGGAAATACTAGAGTGGGAAATGTGGCGGGACGAAATGCTGGGGATTGATAAATGTCTGTTATAGAGGGGGAAATGTGTGAGCTAGGATTATGTCAGCTTTTAAGGCATCACACATGCACACTTGCTCTCCATTCCTTCCAAACCAGTAACCAACTTTGTAGTTAGGAGTATAGCAACACTGCCTTGTGCATGGCTGCTGAAAACATCAAAAAGAAAAACTGAGACAGAAACAGACCTCTAGTTGCTGTCCTAGATAAAGGGTTATGTAACGGCTTACAGCAAAAAGCCCATGAACAAATTAACATAAACACGAACAGAGCAGCGACTACGACTGGAAAATGTAACAAATTCGGGCATAGGGGCAGTAACGACTACCAGAGTAATGCAAGAAGGCATGCCATGGGTTTGGGAACATAAATAGCATGCGTGAGCATTAGGACTTTACTCTTTGCTACAGACATTGCAATATGAATGGCAGCCTATCTTGATATAGTTGATCCATGTCCAGAATTTTGACAATAACTCTTAGAAAACAATTTTTCAACTTGCTTAGAATAAAATATTGGTGCAAGATAAAGCTCCTTTTAGTCCGGTGTGTCATGAGACATGTTGAAAGATTTCGCTTTGACATTCAAAGTCATCAATTTGAAGGAAAATCTAATATAAAGTCTAAATGTATGATGCCTTTGCAAATTGGTCCTCAGCAGTCATGACTGATGTGTCATTGCCAGAAGTTCTAAAAAATGCCACTCAGAAACACAAACATTGTGTCACATCAGCCACATGACCAAAGAAAACCCAACAGGGTTGTAATGCATCACAACCCACAGCATGAGGTCACTTCCTGGTTTATATTTGCATTATATTACAGCTCTAATCTGGGACATGGGTGTTAATTAACACCATCAAAATCCTCTGCATGCAGAGGGAATGAAGATGTCTGCTCATTACAACTGTTCACTGTCATGGTATTTAAACGTGCTATAAGCAGGGCTGCCTGTAGCAGCTTTAAGTGCAGTCCAAGTGTTACTTCCTCTGAGCATTTTGGCAGCATGGCACTAAAGGGCAAGAGTCAGAGTGGTACTCCACAATCCACTTCATCCTCTTACTACAGCTCGCAAGCAACCTAACGGAGGGATGTGGCTTAGGCCCATAGCAAGGCAATGGGCAAAACAGAGTTGATTTGGTTTGGGAGGGGGCACATTCATGCAAACTGACTGAGGAATTCCACTTTGAAAGGCTGAGCTAATCCTTAATTTCCCTGAGGGAATATCAGCGGGATGAAAGTGGAGTTTGAAAAAGATTCTGGGGGGCTGTAATTCTGTGTTGTACAAAGCCTGGCCAGTATAAGAGGAGGAAGGATAATAACAGTTCCCCTCTCTTTTTGTGTATTCTCCGCATTAGTCTGTTGATGTTAGTCACACATACTGAAGGCATTGTAAAAAAGACATTTCCAAAATATGTGGACCTAAAAATAAATCTCCACTGTAAACTCTCAACTCAATTAGGTTAATCGATATGTTTGAATGTATCTGTCAGTTAGGTTAAATCAGGTTTGTTTTGATAATTTGATACATATTCACTGTCAGACAGGCGAGTAAGCAGATAGAAAAAGCATGGATGCATCATATTGGATAATGATTAAAATGCTAATCTGTAATGTTGCTACATACTATGACCAGGACTAACCAGAATTACTAATTTCACTGCCTTGCAGAGCAAATTTTTTGAGTGCATGATTTGCATCATGCATCAACGAGTTGAGTAATTCCACATCAGTGGGTATTCAAAGTGAACCTTTCTATTTCACCAGTATCCTGCAATATTTCCAGTGGAACCAAGAGTCATGATATATGATGGCATGTTTATTTACCTAAAACCTGTGTGTGTATGTTGTATGTTGTGTGTTGTGTGTGTGTGTGTGTGTGTGTGTGTACCCGGTGTCAAATAAACAGATTTGTCCTCCAGCCTATTAGCGGTGTGACCACACAGGGGATTAGTCTAGCCCAGGGCACTAAGCCCAGCAGTGACTGGTGCATGTCAGCCACCGTCAGGGAAATTGGGCTTAATTATGCATACGGCTGGCGGGTGGTGAAACCAGATGCCCCGCAGCCAAACCGCCAACCGGAGCATCTTCTCCTCAGCGGAGAGAGACTGAAGTACCTGCCAGAGTCCTCCAGGCCTGATGAGGAATACTCTGAATGAGCTCAAATCTCTGTGTTGGGATCAAAGAACTACGAGCGCAATAAAGTAGTGCGCACTCATCATGAAGGTTGTTACAGACCAAACTAACAAGTAGCACATATACTGTATTGTTCTGAAGCAGTATTACAAGTTAGGTAGCTCAGGGAAACAAATTAGGCAACACAACCTTAAATCTATGACACGCTATGACAAGGCTCCAACAGGTCTATGACTAAAATGTCTTGAAACTACATTTCTTGATCATGTGGTTGTTGTTTCTGACCATTTAAGATATAAGATATATCTTATTGTCCTCAATGGGGAAATTTCACATGGACATTGGTGCTACACACAGCTGCAACCAACTCAAAACAATAATACATAGCCACAAGACAAGACCAAAAGATATGTAAAATATTTCATGTGTAAAATGTAAAATATAAGCATACACATTTTTTTAAGGGAAATAAAAAAAAAAACATAAAACCATATTATATAATGCCTATAAGTAAATGCAACAGTGCCTCCTTGCCCATAAACTACAAGTAAGAATTAGCCTGTTTGTTGTTGAGCAGTGTTATGGACACTGGGAGGAAATCAAGCTTGAATCGGTTGCTTTGTTCTGACTATTTAAGGTTAGGTCTTTATTTTCTAGAACTCCTTATACATATTAAAGTTGTAGCAATTCATTCTGTGGCGACATGAATGTTTGTACTAAGTTCCCTGACGGTTCATCCAATAGACCTCAAGAGATCTCACCCAAAACCACAAATGTCAACTTCATGGTGGAAAACTAGATGGAAAATCAGGGGCTCACCAGATTCATCCTCTGGGGACTATCAATATCTGTGCAAACTTTCTTGGCATTCCACCCAATTTAGTTGTTGAGATATTACAGCCTGGACCAAAGTAGTGGATTGACCGACAATGCCTTCCATAGAGCCATGCTGCTATTGTGGCTAAAAAAGGCACCTAAGACGTTATTGAGGTGTTTGAGGTAGGCATCCTTCAAAATGAATCATGTAATTAAATTGCCAGACTTCACCAATTCAGATGTTTTAATTTGGAATTTATCAGCACACCATAGTGAAGTAGTAGTGAAAGCAGTGCAGCCTAGTGAAAGCAGGAAGTGTAAATAAACTGCACATGCCCACAGACTATGATCAGAGCATTCCAATGGGCTCCAGCAGAATCAAAATGAGGGGCATGAAAGTCACTGGTGGCAGGCTGAAAAGGTGGGATGACTGCAGAAGAAAAGAAGGGAAACACATTCAGTCACAGCCTGTTTTCCAACAAGTTGGCGTTTTCCCACACCGACTTCACAGCAGACGCCACTGCACAACGTAACAGATCTCACCGTTTCACACCGACATCCCCTGAGCATTTTGCTTGAAAGAGCAAGCTGATGTGCAGTTTCAACTAAGATCTTGCCGGATGGATGAATGGAGTAGGCTTCAAAATAGCAACATCTGACTCTGTAGCAATATCCTACATATTCCTGAATTCTGGGACATTTTATGAAACATAAAATTAGGTTATTGTATACCAGCAGCTGCCTTTTCCAGGCAACCACGGGGCGCACAGAGCTCCAGACAGCCGGGGATATAAGAGCAGGGACACATCATCGACAGTATGATAATAACATCCAAAACACACAGTTCACTCTCAGTGGTTTCTGTGACATGAATACTTTGAATGAGTACTTAGTACCGCTCACAGTTGAGTAGGTGGTTCTTAATGTGGCCTAGTACTCATATGTGTGTGTACACACTGCTAAAAAACAAAAAAAGGTTATATGTGGCTCAGACCACCTCTGAATGTAGGCTGAGATCTCAATTGGTCCTGGGTGCATTCACACCTGTACTAAGAGCAATCCACTCACTTGTAATTGGATCACTTAGGACAAGATTGTAATACCAGCAGTTAGTCTGTTGCCAATCTGCTTAGTCATTCTGAGGCTATCCAGTCTAGAATACTATGCTACGTTTCTTTTATACAGTTTGCACAAATATCAAAGCAAAGGGGATCTTGGATAATTTGTTTCCTGTGTGGACATATTGAGGGCAGTGTCATTACTCTGGCTCCAAGTACAACATGTTTGAAGTCTGGAGGTGGAGTGGAGGTTGGCGTGGGCCCAGCAGGTGGGCAAGCAGTCTGCTGAGAGCAGCAGAGTGGGAGAGAAAGGAAGACGCCAGCCAGCAAGCCAGACGGATGAAAACGTCTGGGTCCGGGGCTGCAAACAGCCAGCAAACACATGTAGGGATGCACAGGTCGAGGGGGTGGGCCGGAAGTCTCTGGTCGTTGTGGTACCTCTTCCTACAAATGGGTTCAAATACCACACAGAGAGATGCACCACAAATGCTAAATCTGGTGGAGTCATCTTTTTAATGTAATTGCACATTGTCCTGCTAAATAAACTTAAACTAAACTAAACAAACTCAGCAGCCTTATCTTTTCCATTTGTCCATTTGTTATTATAAGGATTTAAGTGAGTGGGGTGAAATAGAGTTTACACAAACAAGTAGGCCCGCACAATTCGGGGAAAAATATGAATCACAATTTTTTAGCTTACAATTGATATCACGATTCTCTGTCACAATTTTTTTCTCATGAAGTGTAATGTTTATTGCACACATGAACCATGACAAAACAAAACAAATTGGCAGTACCAAACAGAAAATAAAGTACATACTGGCCATTTAAGTACATTAGGCTATCAAAAATAGTGACATATAACACACTGAACTAAATATGGCCCTGATACAGGCTCTATCTGAACTAAATATGGCCCTGATACAGGCTCTATCTGGACTAAATATGGCCCTGATACAGGCTCTATCTGAACTAAATATGGCCCTGATACAGGCTCTATCAGAACTAAATATGGCCCTGATACAGGCTCTATCAGAACTAAATATGGCCCTGATACAGGCTCTATCTGAACTAAATATGACCCTGATACAGGCTCTATCTGAACTAAATATGGCCCTGATACAGGCTCTATCTGAACTAAATATGGCCCTGATACAGGCTCTATCTGAACTAAATATGGCCCTGATACAGGCTCTATCTGAACTAAATATGGCCCTGATACAGGCTCTATCTGAACTAAATATGGCCCTGATACAGGCTCTATCTGGACTAAATATTGCCCTGATTCAGGCTCTATCAGACATAAATATGGCCCTGATACAGGCTCTATCTGAACTAAATATGGCCCTGATACAGGCTCCATCTGAACTAAATATGGCCCTGATACAGGCTCCATCTGAACTAAACATGGCCCTGATACAGGCTCTATCTGAACTAAATATGGCCCTGATACAGGCTCTATCTGGACTAAATATGGCCCTGATACAGGCTCTATCTGAACTAAATATGGCCCTGATACAGGCTCTATCTGAACTCCTTGAACATGTCTTTACATAATTAAAACATGTCAATCAACATGCTGCAGCTACAGCTTCAGTCTCTAGAGAAATGGAGTTGCCAATTGGCAATTTAAGTACAGTATCAAAAACAGAATGATTTCTTAGCACACTCTTTAACTGCTTGCCTTTCATGTCTTCAGCTGTCCTATCAAAATAAAGCCCCCCCCCCCCCCAAAAAGAAATAAAAACAAATCAAAGTAATTTAAAAATGTAAAATCGGGAACAGTGAACGGTGAATCGAGATCGCAATTTCATAACGATTAATCATGCAGGCCTACAGACAAGCACACATTAAACATAAGTGTGTCTTTGTGTTCCTGCCCTGCTTATTCATAATCAACTTTCTTTTGACACAGGAAGCACAGAAAAAAAAGAGAACCAAGAGCCACAAATGTGTTGTTAAGATCTTTGTCATGTTGTGAAAAGCACTATTTATATCATTGTTATTATCATCACTCACTGCTTGGCATCCTTACAAGATACATTTTCTATTTCAGACAACTCAGAGGAAACTTTTCTTCTACAAACTAATTAAGAAACCCCTGACCCACTTGATGAAAGCTATTTTTATCCTGCTGTCATTAGGTTAAAGTAAAGATAGCTACACACTGCATGGAACGAACACTGTATTTGTCAGTTTCTCACCCCCCACACACGCATATGTGGAATATATCACTGCTACTAAGTGCCTTTGCCTGCTTTCCCAGACTACACAAACATGGGCCGTAAACATAACGCGCAGAGCATCCCACACGCAGATGCTCCTGGAATGCTAACATGCTGGTGTTAGATTTCCCAGCTACCACTGCTCCCTCCTGGGTTGAACCAGCTACAGTTTCATTTAGGGTTCAGAGCTCAACAGTTGATGAAATGTGCTGTTAGCTACCTAGAAATGGTCCGACGCTCTTCCCAGTACTGTAAAAGTGATAGAAACGGCCTTGTTACCCGCTGTCTGCCTGCACACAAAAAGCAGGAAGTGAGACAGTTTGCATGAGCTTTGATAGCTACTAGAAACCCAGCTAAAAGCCGAGAGTGTCAGATTCCCGCTGTGAGCCTGTCATCTGCAGACACACCATCCCAAGTCCTACAGTGCACCTACACACTCAGTAAATTCCACATTCACAAAAGTCCTAATAACAGAGAAGCTCCTGGGAAATTTTGTTTAACCCTTCCATTGTCCTCAGGTCATATTTGACCCATTTTCAAAAAGTTTCTATATCAGAAATTTGGGTTTCTCTCAACCAAACTGTCAAAAAAATAACATGGATGGTTCCGTACAATGCTCTTCACATGTAAAATAAATTATCAGTTCATTACTTTCATTGAATTTGGATGTTTTATTCAATTTCATAGCATTTGAAGAAGAAAAGTGATAAAAGAACGTTGAAAAAAGTGACAAAAAAGTCGGAAAACAACAAGAAAATCGACAAAGACATCATAAAAAGAGATAAAGAACATCAGGAAAAGTGACAAAAACTCGGGGAAAAATGCGACAAGTGTCTTATGGTTTTAATTTAAAATTTTGACCCAGAAAAACTAAAAGTTGCATGGTCGATGGGAAGACAACACAAGGGTTAAAAAAAAACAAAAAAAGGACAGTATGTGCTCATTTTTATGCAGCAGGCATTTCCACGACTGACACCAGTTTGACAGCATGGGTCTGCTTGGGAGGAGCCAGAAATTGTGGATGTAATGGGATGGAATGATTTTATGAGTAGTGCCCAAGCCTCTTAAAATACTAACCAAGTCATCACATGGGTAGTTTTCCTCGCTAGCATTTAGAGAAAAGAATCGCATGTTGCAAAGGAAATAAGAGGCCTTTGTTGGTATCTAAAACTGATGTTTATCAACACATATTACAAATTCCCCACTTGTATTAGCCTACAGGAGTAATGGGTAGAACACTCTAAATAGGTGGTCCAATTCCATTCAAATGACAGCTCAATTTTCTTTGTAAATCTAAATAAGTACAGAAAAGCCCCAGAATGGTCTTTAGGGCCTGATGTGAATATGAAAAGCCATGATTCTACACTTTGTCAGTGGGACAAAGGACACGGCTGTGAAGCTGGGAAACAAGCCCTCATCTGGATAAGCTCTCAGAGCGTCTATCCAGAACTCCATGCATTCCTCTGTTAATTTCCCCCTCAGTGGGCAGGCACTTTCTCTGCCAGGGACTTGTCTTACCTCCGTCAGACCGCAGCAGCTGCCTGTGTTTGGACAACCTTGTCCAGGAAGTGCTAGTAAAGAGATCTTCCCATAGACTGCTGAGATCAAAACGGGCCATGGGGCTCTAGCAAAAACTATGGTATGGAGAAAAATACAGCAAATGTATGCCCTTAAATAAAGCCTAATATAGACACCAATATGGCCTAAATAATTCCAACAAACAGTATCAACTCATAAGGATTGGGCATCGAGAACAGATTCCTACTTGGAATCGTTTCAAAAATTACGATTCCAATAGAATAGTTTCTTTATTGGAATCGTTTAGAGGATTTGGTTTCAAATCTGATCATCGCTTCCCAAGTTAATATGCACAAGTTTTGGTTTCCGAAGCAGCCAGGCGCTTGTTGTGTTGCAGCCATGGAGCACAGGAAGCAGTGCTCTAGTGTGGCTTTATTTTACATTGAAAAAAGCCCTGTAAAACTGCAAACCACTATTGAATCAAAATAAAACCTTCCTCTTATTTGTGAAAATAGGCATGTGACCCGTTTCAACTCCACCCCTCAAAGAATTGGAATTGAGAATCGATAAGAACCGGACTCGAAAGGAAGAATCGGAATTGGAATCAGAATTGTTAAAATCCAAACAATGCCCAACCCAACAACTCATCAAGTTTACTTCTGCATCCATCATCGCTGCACAGTGGCACTATGACCTTCCAACTTGAGGAAGCCCGCCCAGCTCATTTTGGTGATAATGGAGCACCACGGAACAAATGTTTGGGGCGGCAGCAGTGTTAAACATGTTGGGGTCAGTGTCTATCCCATGGCAACCGCTGGGATGCAGCCTCCTGGGAAAGCAGACATTCCTCAAAGCAGAGCTGTACGACTGCCTGGTTACAAAAACAACACAAGTCTTGACATGCACCCCATTCCAAAGCAAGTATGGTAAAACTCTATTTGAGACACACACACACACACACACACACACACACACACACACACACACACACACACACACACACACACACACACACACACACACACACACACACACACACACACACACACACACACACACACACACACACACACACACACACACACACAGTTTATTAGGGTTAGATTGTTCATCTGCATAGCCTGTGGCTTAATCTATACAATAAACAGGTATTGTAGCTGTTATTGACTATATGCTGCGCATTAGGCCTAACATCTCGCTGTAACCGCACAAGACACAAGTCTAATTAAATGGACTGTTAGGCTACAGACTAACTAAAATTAAGTTTTATTATAGAAATTGAAGTTTATGTGCTTGTATAAAGTAGAGTCCAGCTAGAGTGTAAAAACACACACATCCCTTTTACAATCAACACAGGCTAGAATTTGCTAAAGACAGATCCTACAGATCAGATCTCTTCTGACAGGATTACAGGCCTACGCTTTCCAACAATGGATGATGAATAAGTTACAAAACCATTCTGATAAAGGGAAGAAGAAAAAAAAATACGCCCACCAACCCACAGCCCGTACCACTGTAGTAATTCACTGTGATGTCCTTAAACATTTTCATTATGCAAACTAAATCAAATGCCATACACAACAGCAACAAGCCCCCAGGCTGTCCTGTGGTCACTCATTTTGCAACTTGTTATATTCTAAAGAGCCTGTCCTATAAGCTTAGGTGTCCACAGGCAACAGGCATTTTAAGACACCAGTAGTTCATTCATTTCCTACAAAGTCTAGCCAATAATTTGCCAGTGCTATCATTGCCAAACATTGATTACTCAAGTCAGAATAGATGACACAATGGGCTTTTCAGTCCGCCCACAGATCTGTGAGGGAAAAACAGAGCCAGCCTTGACTGCATGACATCCCTGAATTGGATTTCCGATTAGACGGCTTTAATGTAATTACCTTGAGTACATTGCAGTCTGTACTAAGTAACACAGCGATGCATCACCTAGAGCTTCGCCGTAACACTTGTTCCTTAAATGAAGGTGGCTGGCACTGGGATCCCAGAGGAGCAGAGCAATATTATATTTTGATTGACAGACGTTCACCTGCATGTGCTCAGCATTTAAATAAGGGTGCAGAGAAGCCACTTGTAGGCTTTTGACATGCAGCACTTAACCTGGCCATAAGTTTGATCTTAACACGTCTACAAGCGATTTCACTTTTATCTATAGGCTGCAGACATATAGAAGCCTACGTAGCTTTAAGAAGAAGGCTCTTCTCAACAATAACGCTGATCTTTTCTTGCTTGCCAAGTCTTAATATTGCATACAATCGCTGTCTCAGCTATGGATGCATTATGAAACTAATATCCTTTTCAGAAAAATATCTTTTTAGCCCAGGGAAATTCAACAATCCCGTTGTGGCCTATTATTCAGATAACATCTGTGGGACAAAATGAAACTAGGAACTTATCAGATCTATTATAGTTCATCCTATTATTTCATATTACCCAGCAGCCCTCATCTGCACAAAGTTACAGGGATGGAGAAGGCCCAGCCAAGCTGCCTCTTCAAAATACTGTGAGGAATTTGATGCAATCTTACATTATCAAAAACTGGTACTCAGGCCCATTACCAAAGCCTTTACCAATATCTTCCATTGAAGGCAAATGTTTCCTGTTCTGTAGACCAGCACTCCAAATCATTTTAGGCATTTTCATCTGAGCATCTCCAAACTACAGTATGTGCACAGGTGGCATGTTGGCAAGTATGACAGGTACTGTATATTGACTAAGGTTTGCTGTCTAATTTCTAAAATCAGAACTCACAAGTAATATAGGAAGAATGTGCAGGACAAAAAAAAGCATTGGTGCCAAGCAAAACCTCAAAAAAGACTAAACCTGTCCAGCCTTGCATGGTTGGTCTTATATGGATGTGAAAAACCACATCAACCTCGTTGAGGACTTCCCTGTGACCGCTGATAGATAGAAACGACATCTGCCATGCGTACACCTATGCAACTGAAGTAAAGAAAGGGGGGTTTAAATCTAGAGTCTGTTTAAAAAGATTTGCAAACAGTAAAATAATGCTGAGAGTCTGGTTCTGACAACATGCTTTCTACTCCACCTTCACCATGAGTGTTCAGGTCTAGACTGTATGTTAGCAATTAATAATGCATCTGTGTTAGTTTTTTAAGGAGCTCATGGGCGGTTTTGTTGCAGGTTACTGTAGTTTAGTTGCATCATTACTAACCAGGTCGGTTATGCACATTACAGTAGGCTACAGCTGGCAGGGACACAGAGCTGGAAGCTAACAAAGAAGCATGCCACTGCTTCTGCGCTACACTGGTTAAGGTTGTGTTTATTTGGCAATGCAAAATACGCATTACACTGTGTATGTAGCCAGGGATATTTAAATACTTTACTATAGGCTTTAACAGTAAATGGTCATACAATATTTGACAGCGACAACTCTGCTGGCTGTCTCCCATTCAGTGATATCCGCCTCTGCGTCCCTATTTCAGAGCCTACCTGAGCAGACTGGAGAGCGGATGAGAGGAGGCGCCGTGCCCGCCGCTGTTGCCACTTCCACCGGTACCATACAAACCGCTGCCGGTGCCAGCGGACTGTCGCTTCCCGGATAAAAGCTTCTCCACAGCGGCCAGGTTCCCCGTGCGCGCCGCTTCAAGAAGTTCCTGCTCCTTCCCCATCGCGAATCCCAGAAAAAACCGGAGGAGGCGCGGGGAAGAGAAGAAAAAGGGGGGCTTGGTTGCGGGAGTGAAATTCCACTGCGATTCCCGTTTTCTCCCGACCTCAAGTTATTCCTCACTATTGCTCGTGTGGCGAGGAAACACAAGCTCCCACCGCCGCTGGATCCGTCCGTCCCGATCCACGGTGCCGCTGGTGCTCAAGGGGGAAAAGTTTCGTTGAGCAGCACGGTACCACCATCAAGCAAACTTCCTCTGACCAGTCCCCTGAGCCTCGTCCGTCACTTCCTCCAAACTGCCCTTTCTTTCTGCAGCTCCAATCCAAGACGCTTCAGACGCACACATACCCCCCGGCACCCCCGCCCTGGCTGCTTCATAAGGGAGGTGGATGGGCTTAATCAAGATGGCGCCAGAGCTAAATGATGTTAAATGGGCAGGGTTACACATCCAGCGTTTGAAATATCTAGTCTAGTGTCACATCTATAGAGTCCAAAGCAAATGTTCAAACCTATCCCTTTAATTTGTATAACAAATTATAGACGTATTAGAAACATTTATTTTACTACTGTATACTCTAGTGAGTAAATTAAGTTGACATGACTTGATATAGGCTACTGTCACCAAATGTAACAACCTATGTTTTACACTGTGGACGAGACTTTCACCAATAACTAGGAAGTATTAACTTGGCATTCATGACAGCTTTGCTGAAAACAACCCGTGTCAAATTCGGTCATGGGGGTGTGAACAGGAACATTTCACAACACCAGAGATGACATATGTAGGCAGTCTATGGGTGGTAAACAGTCGGGATGGCTGTTGTAACATAGTTTAGAACTTGTGCCTTAATAGTTAAATCGTAGCCTTCTTTCTAAAAAGTTGTTCCTAACAGTTAAAGCAACAACAACAAAAATAGTTTAAAAAGTTTAATGGTAGCTTGTTTGATACTTTTGATGCTCTGATTTTCGGTTTTTGGTTTTGTATTAATTGTTTTTAGTCTTGTATTAATTTCTGTGATCTTTGATGTTTTATAATAATAATAAAAATAATAATAATAATAATAATAATAATGCATTTTATTTACAGGCGCCTTTCTAAACACTCAAGGTCACCTTACAAAATCAAAAATAAAACACTCAATCCATTAAACTAGCAAACAGATCAATAAACAGACAATAAAATAATAAAATAACATCATAATACTATTAATAAAAAAGAACACGCAAAGCAAAAAAAGAATGGTCAAAGCACAAAATAAAAAGAGTTTAAAGAGAGTAAGCCTGTCTGAAAAGATACATTTTTAGGTGAGATTTGAAAGTGGTTATGGACGTGGAGTGTTGAATGTAGTGTAGTAATGTAGTTTATGTAATGCACTTTGAATTGCATTGTTGCTAAAATGTGCTATATAAATAAAATTGCCTTGCCTCTGTGTGTTTATGTCTTGCTGCCCTGTGTCTATAAAGTTCGTTCAAAACAGGAAACGGAAACTCCGTGCTAATGCTATCAATAAGTCGAGAAAACTAGCATTCTGATGCCATTATTGCTCTCAGGCTAAGGAGTTGCTTAAATGTAATTAATTGTAAAGGGCAATCTCTCCGTTATGTGTTAGCTTCCTTGCCGACTAGGGCCAGTTACTAAACTAACCTTACACATCCATGAAACTTACGTTAGCTTAGCTACCTCCACCGTTAGCTTGGCTATTGCTGCTGTTTTGTTGACGCCTAGCTGCAGAGAAGGTAGGTGCATGTTGTAACCATCCACTTTTTATTATCTAAGTGTGATTATTATTATTATCTAAGTTATCTCATTCGTAGCTAAAATACTTTTCAGCTGAGTAATGTTATAGATGGTTATGCTTTGTTACGTAGCGGCAACACTAGCTCCAGACCTGATCCAAGATAGCTATCTTTATCTAACGTTAGCCAAACTGGTAACTAACTACTCAACTGCCTTTTTAGATAATTGCAGAATCTGAAGCTGTCGGCCACTGTTGGAGGGACTGAGTCATTATGGCTGACCCTGCACGGATCAAACCTGAAGCTAAACCCGAGAGAACGACTCCTGCTAACGAGGAGCATCCTAAATCAGGGGGAAGTGGAGATGTGCCTGCCACAGCAAAACCCACAGAACAAAACAAAGCGTCTTCCTCGCGAGATGAGTCCAAACAGGAGGTTAAATCTGTGAGTTCTGTAGCTTGATTTGTATTAACAGTGGCGCTCAAATAAAAGACCAATGGACTAGGGCTGCACAATTAATCGCAATTTTATCGAAATAGCAATATGAACTAGTGCAATATGCAAATTGCAGGGATGCGCAATATTTGTTAAAGGCAAAATATGTGTCAAACTATTCTAAAATAAAGTATTGTGTTGCTGCAGAGACATCCCTACCTACAAATCTTATCCTGCAGACTAAAGAAAAAAAAATTAGTTTGGTACAGATGCTTGCAAAAAAAAAAATCACACTTCAATCATTTTTTTATATATTTCAATGAAAATGAGTAATACAAAAGTGATTATTCCCTCCAATATCGGGAATCATATCGCAATTAGATATTTTCCTCATATCGTGCAGCCCTACAATGGACCATACCAGTCCTTTTCCTTTTAACAAAAAAGCCAAACATCTTAAATATAAACTAAACACAAGCCGCAGTACAAGAGTATTTAAGTGAATGCCGCCTTGATGATATTATTGTCTATGTGGCTTTACAAAGGGCATCTCATTTTTAGTGGCTCCAAATCATTGTGTCTTCCACTGTAAAGGAAATGGCAGCTGGAGAAGATGAGGACGAAGGAACCTCTGGTGAACCTTCTGCTAAAAGACTAAAGGCCGAACCAGAGAAGAAAAAGGAGAAGCGCCAAAAGGTTGATGAGGATGAAATACAAAAGATGCAGTAAGACTGGTATTTCTAACAGAATATTCTAATCCAAAAAACACCCAAATTTGCATCCTATGGTAAACACCACCATCACCCGCCTGTTCTTGTCTTCCAGAGTTTTGGTGTCATCCTTTTCTGAAGAGCAACTGAATCGCTATGAGATGTACAGACGTGCTGCTTTTCCTAAGGCAGCTATTAAGAGGGTATGCATTTATAAACACTGAGTCGTTTTTTTTTTTTTTAAATCTCTGAAACTATTTTATTGATGTCCTTTTTTTCCATTTTCTAGCTGATCCAGTCCATAACAGGATCGTCAGTGTCCCAGAATGTGGTGATTGCCATGTCTGGTATTTCCAAAGTTTTTGCTGGGGAAATTGTTGAGGAAGGTGGGTGGCAGACTCACAAAACAGAACACATTCAGATCAAATGAACTGAAATACATGTAAAAATAGTTTTCATTTTGAACTTCTCCCTGCAGTTTAATTTTTGCTATTATGTAGTTGAATAGTTTGTCTTTGTCCTTGCAGCATTGGACGTTTGTGAGAAGTGGGGAGACACACCACCGCTTCAGCCCAAGCACATGAGGGAAGCAGTGAGGAGGTTAAAGAGCCGAGATCAGATTCCCAACACCAAGTACAAGCAAATACTCTTCCACTGAGGCACCTGTGCTTTAGGTTGTATGGGGAGCATGCCTTCAATAAAAAAGTGGTGCCATAGCTTGTGCAGCCGACTAGACAGATTATTTTCTACTGACCAGAGTCAAAATCAGTGACTGTAGTGTTGAAGAACGGTCAATAATACAGACAAGATCAAGTGGGTCTCTTACATAAAGGCAGCAGTAGAAACTCCACTCTGACCTGCCATTCACCTCTAATTTTTAAGGTAAATACTTGATGCAACATACAGTGCAAATGGTGTGACATTCTATTAATGTATTATGGTTGTAAATACAGTACTTTTTAAATTGCTCTGTAGTTGTGGCTCAATTATTTAAAAAGCTTTGGAGAAAAACTTTTTTGGGTGTTGGGGGATTGTGTGATGCCTTCAAGTTCCAATGGTTTGAATTACAAAAATATGCAGTTTGTTTCTTTTACTTTACTGTAGTCATAAAAGCACACATTGGGTATTACTTTTGATCGACATTTCAAAAATCCATTGTTTGGATCCTTTTCAGATTATAAAACCTTGTGAGTAGTCAACTGCAAAATTTGACTTGTCATTCAGCTGATCTCAGAATTGACTTAGTTTGTCTCACAATACTAAAATAAATGTTTCAAGTTTTATTTGGAAATATGTAGTTTTTATTGAGGTTAAAGTCGAACAAACTAATCTGAGTGAGACTTGAACGTACAAGTTGCTGTATATCTTTTGTCAACAAATGTGGACGCAGTTTGAGTTTTTGTTACCCAGAAACATGCATTTTCTATGAAAACTTACAGGCACAACTTAAATGTGTTCAGCAATTAATCATTTATTTTACTTTTAAAATATTTTCAACCTACTAGCTTTGGTTCACAGAACCAATGTTATATTAGTCTCAATGAAATGATAAAGACAATACAAAATTCAATGCAACTACACAACTGACAAAAATACTGAATTACATCAAAACAAGTGCAATTTCCAGTGAAGTTATCCCACAAGTGCAAGTGATTCACGAGGCATAAACTATGCAACATCGCTTCAGTACATGCATCTGCTTTCAGTGGCAACAAATTGTCAGGTTGACGTGAATCCCGCTTCACTCTTCACCTCCTCCCTTTTTGCATGGTTATTAACACAGGTTATGAGCAGATGGAATTCAGAGCACCAGTTTGTCAGCAGAATAGGGATGCTACTTAACATTGAGGCCTGGCAGAGGAGAGGAAAACTGGACAAACCTTACAGCTACATGTTGCATCCAGCATAGGAAGTTTAATTTTGTATCAGTGTATACGTGTCTCCTAAGGCCATGCAAAAACAAAAACATCAAAAGCTGATAAGATTACAACTATAAGTTACATTGAGGTTAAAGGGTAGTATCTCTATTTTATTACACGGATATTAGGATGTGTTAAGTATACATGCAGTTGATGGGAAAACAAACTAGTAGGCAGGTCAATAATTTTTCTTTGACATTAAAAGGTATAATGGAGGATTTTCCCGAATTTTAGAAAAGAACCGCCCTCTACACTTTTTGAAAAAGTGCACATGCGCAACACTACCTGCTCCCGAGAGGGAACGCCTATTAAACGTGTGCACGAGAGAGCATGCACGAGCCTAGTTCTCCTCACGCACGCTCTGTTTACAAGTTGCTGTCGGCATGGCTCATACAAGCCTACTTTCCAAAAGAAGATTTGCACTTTTTCCACTATGTCAGACTCGCCACCATTAAGTGAAAATCTATTTACGACAAGCATCTCTATAGCTAACGTTAGCATGCTACAGGCCAACAAACAAGCTATCGTCTAGCATCTAAGTTTTTTTTAATTTTTTTTTATTGTTTAGAGCTTTCAAGAAGAGAGTCTTGTGGGATCTGATATTGAATACAAATCCGTGCCCTGTTCATCCCGACCAAGATCCAGGAGGGGGGCGGGGTGCGCTTAGAGGCCGAGGGAGACGAGGTCGGGGCGGGGGCGCAAGAGCCAGCACCAGCCGAGAGCGGGGAGAAGGCGGCTGTGAGACGGCCTTACGTAAACATATCCCAGAATGATTGACAACTCGGAGGACCAATAGTCTTGATGATTCACCCGGAAAAAGAAAATCCTCCACTATACCTTTAATAATCATGAAAATTGAAGAATTCCACATCAAAAATGTGTAGTGCTACCGCTCTGTCAGTTAAATATTTTACATTCCTCTTTAAAAATGCAAATCTGTCATTCATAGCTTGCAAGGGAACCAAAGTTAAGAAAGAAAAGATAACATTTTGAATGGGGAATGCTCTGGCAAGTTTAGCCACCAGGGGTCTCCCAAGCACACAATGGGAAAATGGTGAAAGGTGGCTGGAACAGCATTTGCAACCATTGAAATAGATAAACCATACCTCCACAGGCAAAATGCTAAACCACTGATTTAACAATAGAACATTTGTACTGAAAATGTAGCTGACAGGACTTTTTCATGAACAAATTCATTGTTTGAATCCATGCATGATTTATGCATAGAACAAGGAAAGTGACAGAAATTTGAACTGGCAATTTGCCTGATAGATACAATCTGCAGCAGATCAGGATCAAACACACTGAAAAATCTCAGTTTTTGTAGTGAATTTTAGTTTACATGACACTGTGCATACAATACGAGTACCACGTATTTTTTTTAAAGGTGCCGTAGGTAGGATTGTGAAGATCCAGGACTTAGCCAAAAACTTTGAACATCAACAACTTCTCAGTCCCTCCCCCCCACAAGGGAGAATGAATGTGTGCATGAGCAGTGATTGACACACAGTTAGAAACCCCCCCCCTGGCCCTGATTGGTGCATCTGAACAGGGAGCGGTGGATTTTTGCAAATCACACTACAGTCTGTAGGTGGTGCAGAGGAGCCAGATTTTTTTTTTAATTACCTGCATCATGTAGTTCTACTTGAACATAGGGTCAGTTTCAGCAAATATGACAGAAAGTTAGTTTTAAAGTCTTACCTACTGCACCTTTAAATGTACTTTTCTTTGATTGATATGGCTTCAGTACACTGCAAAGTAACTGGTCTAACAAAACAAAAAAACACGCTTTGAAAAATCTAAATAAATACACAAATAAGTTCATGACCATTATACTTTACATGACAAATGTGCACAGAGGTAATAACACTAGCAGTTTGAGTTGTTTCCTGGCAAGCTACAAAAGGTTTTAAGGAGATCAAGTATTATAACTCTGGTAGCTGGTGTAATCCCAAACCTCTTTAAACCAGAGAGTTAGAGTAAAACAACTAACCCAGTTACAATAGTGCAGCTACTGTGCACCCTGCTCTCCACAGCCAAGGGAGAGAACAAGAGGCGAGTCGTCTTGAGTTGACATTCGACCACAGAGCACATTGTTTCACAGTACAAAAGAAGCACGATCAACTTTTCACAGCTCAAAGACTAATAACACTGGGGAATGATTCAACCTGCTTTTTGAGAACGTCAGTGTGTAACCATTCCACCGTGGTGATAAAGCAAGGCGGAAATGCACCCACCTCTCAGTGAAAGCAGTGTTCTGTTTCCTTAAAAAAGTGCAATGTTTGGTTACACTTTACTTGAAGGTATCTACATAAGAGTGACATGACACTGTCATGAACGTGTCATAAACATTATAAACAAGTCATAAACGTTTATGACATAATGCTTCTTTTAGTAAGTGTCATTCAGTTTTTGTCATGACAAGTTATGGTTATGGTTCATGTGTCATGAGTCATGTCATGACCCTCTTATATAGATACCTTCAAGTAAAGTGTTACCCAATGTTTTCCCCTACCTTTCAAAACACATTTTCAACAAATAACAGCTGATAATATTGTCATAACACTTAAATGAAAAAAAAAAAAACACGCCTTACGCAAGTAATCTACATTACTAAGTATATTTAGCTTCATGACAGTCTATCTGTAAATGTTCACAAAGCATGCTTGACATAAGTTGTGTTTTTTGTAGAGGGAGCGACTCATGGACTAGCAGCTGTCTGGCAGTGTCAGTGCATGTGAACAGGAGGTTTTGGCTTGTGCTGGACTTAATGTTTCCATTAACACAAATCATTAACTGGAGAAAATTAAAGCTTGATGATATTTACTCTTGCATGCTGTGTGTCAAACACCGAAACCACACAATACGTTTACTGTACACTGATTTGGGAGAAAAAAAACAGGATAATCTGTGTGTAGTAGTACAGCAGTGAGGAATATCTATACTGCCAGTTAAAAAGTAGTACCATCCATTAATGTACCTATACGTTAGTTCACTAGCTTCCTCTTTTAGTAATTGTTATAGGGGCTCGTTTGTAATCTAATGAACAGTGTGATATAGTAGGAAGTGAGCCAAAGCCACAACTTGGATTCATTTTCTTTCGAAACATGTCCAAAGTCCAGACATGCTTTTATTGAGTCTTGCTGGTTCCTGACATTCAGCCTGATACATCCCATCACTGTTCCTCAGCAGGAGCAGTGATGCTGTAGGTTCAGAGGTGAAAGACAGATAAGGCTCAGAGCGTAAACGTGGGGTCATGCTTCCTGACTTCCAGAAGGAGGCGTTCTCTGTCACTGAGGGCCTGGGTGAGAGCAGCCAGGGCATCAGAGAGCTGGGACTCCGAGGTTTGTCTCTGGAACGGATTATTGGATTGGTTAGTTCCCGCTACAGCTATTAAATGCACGCTTTGGCAAGGTGCTACATGCCAAGTGGGCGGATATCAGATTCTGCACGACAGCAACAGGTGTAATTACAATACCATAACACAATCTCATGTAGTGACACATCTCTGTGTTGTTGATCTTAGAGCTGACCAGTAACAGGACAACAGTATTATAGTGCGCTTCATTTACCTCGGAACTCGGAAAGCTGGGAATGACGTCACACCCAAGTTGAATGCGTTCCATTTACAAGTCAGATTTTCATTGTTATCATCAGCTCTAGCCAGGTAAGCCATTGTTAGCAATACCAGTTTATGACAACGCATTACGCAGTTTTTTTGTGCATACAAATATCGCAACATGTCCACAGATAGAATATGGACAGCACTGTCTGTACGACACGATTTAGTGAGACACAAATAACACAGAAGTGCTTCTAACTGTATGTTACAACAGCTTTCACAACTGCTGATGCAAGGAGCAGCCAACAGCTGTATTTAAGACAGGCAGATTACTCCAGATTTAAACTCGAGTAGAACCTGTAACTCTAACTCGGCTGAGGTTTGAATAGCTTGACCTGACTCTGTGAAAGTATCATCATACAGAGCTACACACGGCCTCATGGTTGGTACAGAGTTGATATTCATTTTGATAGCCAATAAATTCATTTGCAAGTAGTATCTTGATTTCACACTCAATTAATGTTACACTTGACAGTCACATACATGACAGGACATTACATGACATTAAAATACTAAACAAAGAGGTCCTTTTGTTTGTTGGATCCCTAAGCTGTGACTGTAATACAGACATAATGACCACTGAAGTCATGTAACCTGTAATTTACTGAAAACATTTCTGGTACAGGATATAAAATACTCTATTCCAGCCTCTATATATATATATATATATATATATATATATATATATATATATATATATATATATATATATATATATATATATATATATATATATATATATATATATATATATTCACATTTTAACATGTTTTCGTAAAACATTAATTTCATGATTGGAATTTTCTAACAATTCACAAATAAGTTACATAAATTACTGACAAGCTTTATAATTATACATTACACTTTTTGACAGGCAAAATGCATCCAACCTATTCTTAAAAGAATTAATTGAAGGGAAACACACAACTTCTTATGGAAGCTCGCTCCATGATTTTACCTAAAAATTGTGTTAATTAAACACTGTACAGCAATATATTTCACCATCAACATTGTTTTAAGGCTTACATTATTTGCTTCTGTTTTTTATGTCATTTTTTGGTTACACTTTACTTGAAGGTATCTACATAAGAGTAACATGACACTGTCATGAAGGTGTCATAAACATTATAAACAAGTCATAAACGTTTATGACATAACGCTTCTTTTAGTAAGTGTCATTCGGTTTTTGTCATGACAAGTTATGGTTAGAGTTAGAGTTAGAGTTAGAGTTAGGGTTTATGTGTCATGTGTTCATGACAGTGTCATGTCACTCTTATGTAGATACCTTCAAGTAAAGTGTTACCTTTTTTTTTTTTTTTCAATTAAAATATGGTGAGAAATATTTAAATAGTATAACTTGTTCATTCATCTAAGCAGGCAAAAAACCCTAAACATTTCCTACCCACAAAAGCCACATATTGGAGTCATGAGCCTAAAATCCTGGCTACAAACACACCAAGCTGAAGCATATACAGTATATCTCCCCTACCTGGCTCTGCTGTTGAACAGAGCAGGGATGGTTTGGGTTGTCCGGACCAGCCACAGGAACACCTGCTGAGGCTTTAGGGTCTTCAGCTGCAACCAAAAAGGAAATGGTAAAGTTCACTTTCTGTTCGTCTTTCTGTTGAGATGTTAAAGCAGATGTTTTAAGCTGGAGTATTTGTGGTTTTACGGTTCACGATCCTGCTGACATTTGGGTGTACTATGTGTAATATAATAATAATAATTTTTTCTTGCTCACCTTTGAGCCTCATGATGCCATCGTCACAGCGCTCGAGGAGCAGCTGATCTACAATGAATGAGGCTGGGACAGATTGAGGGGCTGTAGGGTAGATTTTAGGGCTATCATCCTAAAAGAAATAAAAAGGAATCCTGACATTTAACCGCATACTTCAACACTGGCTTCCCATTACCGTAAAGTATTTTTACTCTAAAAGATTACAGTCTGTCCAAAGTTCAATTTACTTTATTTCACCAGGGTAATCCACTCAGTATTGCCACTGCGTCACAAGGAGTCCCGGTTATATACTGTGACTAAAAACAATTCATGTTTTTCAATTCAGTGGGTATACAGAGTGGATTGTCCTCAGAACTTTGATTATTTATAAATATTTCATTATATCTTTTCATGGGACAACACTGAAGAAATGACACGTTACTACAGTGTAAAGTAGTGAGTGTACAGCTTGTATAACAGTGTGAATGTGCCGTCCCATCAAAATAACTCAACACACAGCCGTTAATGTCTAAACAGCTGGCAACAAAAGTGAGTACACCCCTAAGTGAAAATGTCCAAATTGGGCCCAATTAGCCATTTTCCCTCCCCGGTGTCATATGAGTCGTTAGTGTTACAAGGTCTCAGGTGTGAATGGGGAGCAGGTGTGTTAAATTTGGTGTTATCGCTCTCACACTCTCTCATACTGGTCACTGGAAGTTCAACATGGCACCTCATGGCAAAGAACTCTCTGAGGATCTGAAGAAAAGAATTACTGCTCTACATAAAGATGGCCTAGGCTATAAGAAGATTGCCAACACCCTGAAACTGAGGGAACTTGAGGGAACCATGAATGCCAACATGTACTGTGACATACTGAAGCAGAGCATGATCCCCTCCCTTTGGAGACTGGGCCGCAGGGCAGTATTCCAACATGATAACGACCCCAAACACACCTCCAAGACAACCACTGCTTTAATAAAGAAGCTGAGGGTAAAGGTGATGGACTGGCCAAGCATGTCTCCAGACCTAAACCCTATTGAGCATCTGTGGGGCATCCTCAAACAGAAGGTGGAGGAGCGCGAGGTCTCTAACATCCACCAGCTTCCGTGTCGTCATGGAGGAGTGGAAGAGGATTCCTACCTGTGAAGCTCTGGTGAATTCCATGCCCAAGAGGGTTAAGGCTGTGCTGGAAAATAATGGTAGCCACACAAAATATTGACACTTTGGGCCCAATTTGGACATTTTCACTTCAGGGGTGTACTCACTTTTGTTACCAGCGGTTTAGAAATGAATGGCTGTGTGTTGAGTTATTTTGAGGGGACAGCACATTTACACTGTTATACAAGCTGTACACTCACTACTTTACACTGTAGCAATGTGTCATTTCTTCAGTGTTCTTCAGTCCCATGAAAAGATATAATGAAATATTTACAAAAATGTGAGGGGTGTACTCACTTTTGTGAGACACTGTATGTGTAAAGTGCTGAGACTAAAATCATATACACTATAATGTAAAATGCATTGACCTCAAATCCAGACAGTATCAACAACCCACCTTCATAATGATGGTGACATTGCTCATGTGTAACTTCATTGGCTGACCGTCAGCACTGAACTCGTCTTCCAGAAAAGGACCAATGTTAGCCACTGTGGAGGCTAACAACTCTGCCTTGCAGTCTTGCACTCTCATATCCAGGAAGCCCAAAGACTCAGCTAGAGCAGAGTGTCGGACCGCAGAGGGACCCGTTTCTGCTCGCATGCACACTACTGGAGAGCCCCTGCTACCTTGCTGCTGGACTGGTCCGACTGGGGCTGCAGAAAAAAAGAAGGTGGTACATTTGTCAGCCACGTGGGCCCTATATACTGCAACAAGTTCCAGCATGCTTTCCATACTGTAACTTGATCATGTTCCTTTTTTAAGCTGAGACAATGTGCTGATATTAGGTGACTACATTCTGATTTAGAGACATTTATACAACATAAGAGATGATGCAAAAAGTGCTTTTCTCATAGTGATTAAACTGTTCAACTCTGAAACCTGTGATGATTTGTTTGTTTGAAACTACTGAGATTATCAATCTAATATGTAGATATCTGAGTGATTTTTCTGTTTAAAAAAAAATATATATTTTACAGATATGTTGGTTAATTGAACTAAACTTCAAGATGCCAAAGAAGACCATATACCAGGATTGATTTACATTTAATTTGCCCTTTTTCTTAAGCCTATCTAAAATACTTATCTAAAATAGGCATTTCTAGAAAATGATTAGCAAACAACTGATTAGTCAACTATAAAAAAAAAGTGCTGCATATGACTAGTAAACAGAGAAAATGTGATTGGAGAAAATATTTTTTAAGAGTTTGTTGATAGGAAACAAACAGCATGGCAATAATAATCCAGGTTACCTTGTACGAGGCCAGCCAGCAAATCTGACACCCTGATATTGCCCATCTGCACAGGGCTCAGATTCTGGGCTTCTACAGCCACAACTTGGTCTTCTCCCTTTACTTCCATGGTACAAGCCGTTCCACTCAGGATCAGCAGCAACACCGAGGACTGTAACAACACCGCATCACAATAACATCACATTGAAACCACTGTAGATTCAAATTTGAAGCGAGGGTTTGAATTATTGTTCTATGTATTGAGGACAATATTCGAAATATTCTTTCAGATATTGCTTTGTTCAGAAAAATAACGCAACTCCAATGACAAATTCAATCCATCCATGAAATCTCTTACACTGTATGAGCATAGTAACCCACCATATCCTGAGATACATCCTCAATACTTTGGGACAGAGAGCTGCTGAGGTCCGCTAATGAACCTCCCTCTGTCCCTGGGGCTGGGCTGCCTCGACTGCCTGCAGGAGTGTTGTTGGGGCGCATGGACTCCATACCTGATTCTGGAAACATGAAACAAATGTATTAGTAGATGTCACCTGTGTAATTCAGAGAAACTGCTTTGGAAACCTGGTAGTATTCTAAGCACCTGAGTCCATGAGAACAACAAAATTGTCGCTGACATCACTATCCACAGAGAGATATTCGTCAGGCAGGCTGCCGTCCAAGATAGCACTATCAAAGGAATGCTGGGAAGGCGACGGCTTCATGGATTGGTGGCGCAAGCTGGCAGCCAGAGAAGGGGAGGACTCTTCTGAACGCTGGACCTGTTCCCTATGAACACAAACACACACAGAGTCGTTAAGGGGCAACCAGTAAAAGCATGTAGTGCACAATACGGGTTCCAGACACACAAACACTATTAATGTTGGCAACGGCACAGCAGGAGAGCACTAGCACTTACTTTGCCTGCGGACTAAACAATTTGCTCATCCCTGAGCCACGACTCAGCATGCTAAAGGCATCCTTTGTTATTGAAAATGCCCCTTTGGTCAAGTCCAGCGAGGCACTAATGGCATCTTTGGTCACATCTTTGGTGACAGTGATGGCGCTTGACAGCTCTCCCTCCAGGCTAAAGTTGGAGGGTGCGCGGGAGAGGGCAGGGGAGTGTCCAGGTGAGAGTGGAGGGGAGAGGACAGATGTGTCCTCCTGTGTTGTCAAACCATCCCCCTCCAACCCCTCCTCCACAGCCTCACATGCCTCCTCCACCACCCCATCTTGTTCATCCTGACCAAACACATTGACAGTATTGGTGGAGGAGATGCCATTTTCTAACTCACTGTTCTCCAGGACTGCAGAGTGATGAGTCGGGGAAATGTCAGAGTCTGTTATGCTGGGGCTGTCTGTCTCTGGGGTGTGGGGAATTTCTTCCTCAAGATCTGTGCACACTGGGGGCAACAGGAGACCCAATTCTGCAGAGTCCACCAGTAGGGCAAGGCTAACTGTAGCAGGTTTTGTCTTCTGGCCGTGAGCCTGTTTAACATCTCGTAGATCCCTGCCCAACTCTGCCCCCAACCGAGCCATGGCATCCTTCATCCTCAGCAGGGCAACATACTGGTAGTGGTTGAGCCACAGCTTCACTGGAGTGATGGTGTGAGCCAAGAAGTGGATAGAGGCAAACAAAGCTTCTTCCTGCTCTGAAGAAGGCTGGTGAGCTCTGCTGGGACTAGAGGAGGAAGACGATGATCCATTTTTAAAGGCAGAGGGCTGACACATCCACACAGACATCGCAAAGGGCTCAACAAAAGGTTGGGTTCTGCCTTTGGGGAATTGCCGAGCTCCATCAAAACCTAGGGTCACACGGGACAGACTGAGAGACCAGACATCCTGTGATCGTAGCTGCTTTCTGTCCAGAGGTTGGGGCACCTTCTCTTGAGAGTGCTGGAGGAAGGTGGAGGGGATGGGGTGGAAGGCACTCTGGTCTCTGGGGTAGGGGCATGGAGGTGTGTGCTGGAAGAAAGGGCAGCTGGCGAACTTGTCAATGGTGCTACTGAGGTCAGCTCTGGAGCCATGAGGGCAGAGGCGGGTGTTGCTGAGAACCATCTGGGGTACAGTAACAGAGAGCGACTGTGGACGTTCCGGATGGTCCAATATAGAAAAATCCAAGGGGATTATTAACTACAGAAAAGAATAAAAAAAAAGTCACATCAACCATCAGTATACAGACATTTATTAGAAATATTTTGATTAGACAAAAACGTGCTTAACAAATATTTTGAATTTAAAGGTCCTATGACATGCTGCTTTTTTGGATGCTTTTATATAGGCCTCAGTGGTCCCCTAATACTGTATCTGAAGTATCTTTTATATAGGCCTCAGTGGTCCCCTAATACTGTATCTGAAGTCTCTTTTATATAGACCTTAGTGGTCCCCTAATACTGTATCTGAAGTATCTTTTATATAGGCCTTAGTGGTCACCTAATACTGTATCTGAAGTATCTTTTATATAGGCCTTAGTGGTCCCCTAATACTGTATCTGAAGTCTCTTTTATATAGACCTTAGTGGTCACCTAATACTGTATCTGAAGTCTCTTTTATATAGGCCTGAGTGGTCCCCTAATACTGTATCTGAAGTCTCTTTTATATAGGCCTTAGTGGTCACCTAATACTGTATCTGAAGTATCTTTTATATAGGCCTTACTGGTCCCCTAATACTGTATCTGAAGTATCTTTTATATAGACCTTAGTGGTCCCCTAATACTGTATCTGAAGTCTCTTTTATATAGACCTTAGTGGTCACCTAATACTGTATCTGAAGTATCTTTTATATAGGCCTCAGTGGTCCCCTAATACTGTATCTGAAGTCTCTTTTATATAGACCTTAGTGGTCCCCTAATACTGTATCTGAAGTCTCTTTTATATAAACCTTAGTGGTCCCCTAATACTGTATCTGAAGTCTCTTTTATATAGACCTTAGTGGTCCCCTAATACTGTATCTGAAGTATCTTTTATATAGACCTTAGTGGTCCCCTAATACTGTATCTGAAGTATCTTTTATATAGGCCTTAGTGGTCCCCTAATACTGTATCTGAAGTATCTTTTATATAGGCCTTAGTGGTCACCTAATACTGTATCTGAAGTCTCTTTTATATAGGCCTTAGTGGTCCCCTAATACTGTATCTGAAGTATCTTTTATATAGACCTTAGTGGTCCCCTAATACTGTATCTGAAGTCTCTTTTATATAGACCTTAGTGGTCACCTAATACTGTATCTGAAGTATCTTTTATATAGGCCTTAGTGGTCCCCTAATACTGTATCTGAAGTATCTTTTATATAGACCTTAGTGGTCACCTAATACTGTATCTGAAGTATCTTTTATATAGGCCTCAGTGGTCCCCTAATACTGTATCTGAAGTATCTTTTATATAGGCCTTAGTGGTCCCCCAATACTTGTATCTGAAGTCTCTTTCCCGAAATTCAGCCTTGGTGCAGAATTACAGCCACTAGACGTGCCATTTCTGTGTCTGTAGCTTTAAATGCTCTTGAGGAGGAGAGAGGGGGGCAAGGTGGAGGGTGGGATGTTGGGCAGCTTGCCATGGGTAAAGCAGAGAAAGGGGAGGTAACCTTTCCCCTTATGACAACATATAAGGGAGATTCCAGATCGGCCAATCTGAGCTTTCATTTTCTCAAAGGCAGAACAGGATACCCAGGACTCTGTTTATACCTATCACCATTTCTAGCCACTGGGGGACTCATATTAATGTTAAAAAAACTCATAAAGTGAAATGTTCATGCCATGGGACCTTTAAATAAATAGAAACCACTAATATGTAAAAACAGTTGTGTACTCACGTTGAGCTGAGCTGCATCCATGCGGATGTCCACATGCTCTTCAGCCCTGCTGCTGTCTTGCAAATGGTAGAAAGCTTTGACCTGGTCCAGGGTGTGCAGCAAACCCCGGGAAAACAGATTGACCCACAGCACGCTGGCTGGGTCTACACAGAGCTGGAGGCCATTCAGCTGGGCATACAGGTGTGAGGTGGGCACTGAAAGAAAGGAAAAAAGTAAGTGATACTAATACAGGATATTCACGTCATAATTTTTAATTATGGCATATACACAACCAATGTAGATATTAACAAGCAAAAGGAAAAAACCCATATAGGGTTAAATACGATTGCATGATACCTGAAAAACTGGGGTTGTCAGGAAAGTAGTATTCAGTGAACTGCAGATGAACTGCTGGTACGTTGTCTGGCAAACGCAGAGCTTTACGGTTGCAGGATATTAAAGAGCGGGTCTTCTTGTTTTGACGGCCTCTGGTAGACACCTGAATGTTGAGGTTAGAACAGTGGTGGAAATATCACTAAATGTGGGATTTGATTTTACATTCATCTGATTCACTCAAGACACAATAAGAAAAGGAACTCAATTACTCGACAAAAGCGCAAGTATGTTGCACATAACAGAACAAAACCACCTGACCACCACATCAGTGACTTTCTGTCTAAATGAAAGGTGGAGACCCAGACATGTACAGAATGTTCCCCTGGGTGCCTCTGATTCTTTCAAATGGGGAACTACAAGTGTCTTAAACTTAAAATAGCCTTGGAAATGTTACATTCTTTCATGATGAAAAGTGTGAAATGCCCAAAGTGAAATTGCAGAACCAGCCAGAGTGTAATTTGTGGCAGGGTGGGGGGGGGGGGTTCTCAGTCTCAGATTTAAAAAGGCACTGGAGCACTGAAGTGACATTTATGGAACTATTCTATTCTTACTGGGGTTTTTTAACTGACAATAATTTAGCTAAAAGCTTCAGAAATGTATTACAAGGCTGTAGTTGTTAATACGGAAATGATTACACGTGTATAATCTTCTAATCTTACAATTTCCCAGAAGGGTAATTTGATGCATTTACATAATCACAACAATATAACAAATCAAATATCTGCTCAAACATATTAGATAGCTAGTCTGGAAGAGACTTTTGTTCCCTTTGTAAGGCCTGTCAGGCAGATGCATGCAGTGCTACTAAGCCTTTTTCCAGTTTAAGCTAACTCCAAGTGATGAGCCCACTGCTGCACATGACACTCATGTCAGCTAGCTAGCTAACAATAGAGCCAGTAATTAAACATGCTTAAAGCACTTTGTTGTCACATCTTTTTATCAACTTATCACCCTATACATGGTTTACACACACACTATGCAAGGCCTATACTTCTCATATGCCTGCCTGTTAACAACTGTAGGTCCTGTCATGATGCTAGGAAGCTGATGGTGACGTCTGAGAATATCATTTCATGCGTCATTTCTTCAGGAGAGGATAAGGGAGTTGTTATTGTTCAGGCTGCATTAACCACTGTAGATCATCAGTTTAGATTATAAACTCCAGTTTCCTCAATATCAATACCATCTGTGACTGCTCTGTCATTGGTAAGGTTTTCTAAATGCAAGCTGACTTCAAGCCTTGTCAGAGGTACTGTCTGACTACTGCCAATGAAGAACAGTCTCTCAGTACATTAACTGAATATGGCTTCTGTTAGAGCAGGTAAATCAAATCAGTTGATCATTAAAGCTTGCCTGGTGAATGTCCACATCATCCATCCTGACCACCACACAGCTAGACCGCAGCCTCTTCAGTGATGACCGTGAAGGAGCTGTGACAGAGTTCCTGCTGGATGCCTGCTCTGTGTCAGAGGGGCTGGACTTGGGACTAGACTGTCCATCTAAAGTACATGCATGGGAGAGAAAACACTTTGTGACAAGCAGAAATGATTCACTTACTCGCTTCCTAGTTAGATCATGACACTGATGTTTAGAAATATTTTTTACAGATTAGGATTTGTGTCTTATCATAAACATGTTGCTGTTAACTGAGCCATGTATTTGGTTTGTATGGGGGATGGGGTCGTAATTTCATTGTTGCTACTGTGTGGTATTTTGTTGTGTAATGAAGGCGAACAAATATTCATGTTTTATTTCATTACACAGTTTCTGACTGATTCCCAGTTGTTTTTATGAGATCTGGGTATGTATCTGTGCAATTGTTTCTGCGTTTTGCTGTCACAAAAGATATAGATTTCCTATAACAAGACAAATAGAACTGAAATATATCCATATTGCACTCATACCTTGCACTGTCTTTGCAGAAGAGTCCTTGGTTGGCGGGGGCCCCTCAGTATGTGGCCCAGGAAACCCAGAAGCCTCTACTCTCCTCTGGTACTCCTGCAGCAGTTTCCCAGCCCACTGGGCCTGAGCCTCCATGGCTCCACTGTGGCGTTCCCAGTGTCGACATCCATCAGCTGTATTAGAGCAGCTATGATTGAGCAACCACTCTGAAAACTGATTCACGGCTTGTTGTTCAGCTCATGCCTGTATGTAACAGCTATATGTTTGAGTTTGCTTATATTTGTTTAGCTTTGTTTGTATCCTCCTGTAAATTTGACCACTTTTAAAATCTGGATGTGTGGTTATATATTGTATACACATGCTGTATGTGAAGTTGTACTGCGTGGATACATGCATCTTTCTTCTGTTAAAATTCAAAGGCCGCAATTGTTAATCAAACAGAGCAGCAAAACAAAAAGTATTTTCTGAATGTGTTTAATTGACCATAATCGGCTGCTGCTCTACATTCTACACTTCAGGAATTTCACAAAGAATAATGGCACTGGGCACAATCTCCCAAGCCATTAGTCTGCTCGAGTAGTAATCCTCCTAATAGCTAGTCCTGAATGAATGTTGTGGTTGAAGTGGGAGCAGGGAAAAGCCTCTGGGTAAACTGCGGTAAGAAAATATAGTCAGAGAAAGAACCAGTCGTCACACTCACCAGGCCTGTGGACAGGATAGTAGTCAAAACCCAGCTTCCTGAATGTCAGCTGCATGGCACCTTGCAAGCCTGGTGGGGGAGCCTCATCTGTGCAAGATCACATGATGGATGTTAAAAACCAGCTTGACCGTAATTATCCTTCAAATGCTGAACGATTTGCTGTGTTTTACAGATTTCTTTAAAGTGCTCATATTATGCTTTTTGTCTTTTTCCCTTTCCTTTATTGTGTTATATATCTTTTTGTGCATGTTAGAGGTTTACAAAGTGAAAAAGCCCAAAGTCCCCCCCAAAGGGACTTACCATCTCCAACAGAAAACACTGTTCACAAACTGCTCCAAACAGCTCTGTTGTAGTCCAGCCTTTACGTCCGTGATGAACGTGCGTCACTTTGTAACACGTTATAATGCTCGCCTAGCTGCTAGCATGGCACGCCCTCATACTCTGCTTCTGACTGGCTAGTAGTCCTTACCTAGGTACTGCACATGTGCGACTCCCAACAAAGATGGAACAGAAGTGAGATGCCTCACTCTGTAGCTAAAACAGAGAGCTCAATACACAGGGTGAAAAGAGGAGCTGCAGCAATATGCAGTACAACAAAAATATGGTGTTTTTTGAAAATTAAACCATGTAAACCTATTCTAATATAACCTCTAAATACAATTATGAACCTGAAAATGAGCATAATATGAGCACTTTATAGCAAATCATTGTGGCTTTATGCTGAAGTAAAATAGCAGAGGACAATAATAAAGGCTACATGATAATCATTTTTGGCACATGGTGATTGGTGAGTCATTTCCAACTAACCTTCATCCATTGAAGAACTGTCGTTGCATATGTGTAAGTCCAACCGGGATATGAAGGTGTGGTAAGAAGACTCCTTGACATCATAGAGATCAAAGTATTGACTGGCGTTGCTGGGGGTGCTAGTGGGGGCAGGTGGGGGCTCTGTCCAAAGGTTGTGGAGGCCAGGCGATGGAGGAGCAGTCTAAAACACAGATGAGGTCAAAGGTCTAAATTACCAAAATGATTTGACAAAACAAAGAAAATATTTCTTGCAACATCAATGTCATAGTGAAACAAAAGAAAACTTGATCTATAATGTATAGAAAACGTATCCAGAAATAGTCACGTCCCAGCTACTTCTGAGTTCAAAGCTCTTGGATCTTTGTGTTGTCATGAGAAGATACCAATGCATGTACAGTACAATGTTATCTAAACATCTGTGAATATACTGAGCAGTAACACAACTTTATTTAAATACAGTGTCATGTAAAGACAAGCTGAGAAAACGCTGCAAGTGCTGTTGTGGGGCTTTCACAAAATTGTATTCATGTCAACAGACCATATATTTGGTTCTTTAGACATCTGAATTATTCATATTTCCAGTGACTTACAATGGCATATAGAGACTTTTTAAAGAAAAAGGCACAAAGATGAGTTGGGCAACAATTCTTGAGATGAATTAGGCTCATACGTTTTAAGCTTGACAATATTCTAAATTTTTCCTTCTGTAGTTAAAACACAGCAACATATTATTATATGTTGCTGTGTTTTATTATTCTTTATACCGATTTTTCCCCCCAAAACATTCCTAAGCAGGAAGGAGGCAGGACCTGTAGGGATTCAGCAGTGCTGCTCTTCCTCTGCTGGGCAGACCTCTCCATGGCCTCGGTCAGAGATTTGGCGTAATGTATGATGGCTTTGAGCTGAGAGTCCGTCAGCACCCACAACAGGTCGTCCAGAATGAAAAGCAGTTTGGATGCCAGCACATTACAGTCCTTTATCTAGATAGAACAATGAAGAATTAAACTTGACTTGTGACAAATAGTTTGCAATTTAGATGAGGTTGTTGTGATGAGGTTTGTGATTTCTTTTAACCAATTCGGTAGAAACACGGTCTTACTCTGCGTTTTAGAGCGATGCGAATGCGACCCTGGTTGGTGATTAGACGTAATGGGGTGCTACTGAGGTCCTGGTCGTCACTCTCAATGGCATCTGCCTCGATTCGTAGACTCTGCCAGTTTATTTCTTTGAATGTCAACACCTGATAGAAACAAATATCAAACAATCCAGGTATGATTAAACACAAAAAAAAACACACTTCGAGACAAATAAACACACACTATGAGACAAAACACACTATGAGTCAAAACACACTACGAGACAAAAACACACTACGAGACAAAAAACTCAAACTACGAGACAAAAAACTCAAACTACGAGACAAAAAAAACACACTACCATGTTTCGACACTTATATGGAATCAGTATCAGTGTGGCAAGGCCAATGGTTTTTAATAGAAACAGACACAGAAAAGGCAACGGACGCATTTGCTCTTAAGTGGATTATAAGAGCTCATTCTGAAAGGTTGTTCATCTCAATATAATCCCTGCAGCTAATAAAAACCACAACAATCGGCTTGATTAAATTATTTAATGCAGGGCTAAATGAGCACACACTGTTTCTGTGGTAAAACATTGTCTTCAGTTGCAACTTCCAGGCAGAGCAGTGGCAAAGCTGGGTGAGGAGTGGGACAAAAGTGTGTTGCAGTGTACCTCTCCTCTCTTTGGGTCGGTGACACGAGTGTAGCGGAGGTCAGTGCGTTGCCATTTGGGGTTGAGGCTGTTGCCTTGTAACTGCCAGAGCTCGAAGGAGGCGTGGAAGGCACGCGCCTGCACCTTGATGGTTATGGAGTTGATCCTAACAGACATGCCCTCCACCACTTTTTCTGCAAAGCCGTACTCGCTGTAAATACACATTGTAAACATGAGCAAGGCAATGTTTCACCATATACATGGGATGTAGTATTAGTCGTCAGATTTTTGGTACAAGATTTATTTGGGCTTACCTCTGGCCTGCTGTAATAGCTATAGGAGAGGGGCCATTAGGTGGACGTGGCTCCTCACATGTCCTCATTTCTACCTCTACCTTATCCAAGAACTGCACACAAGAGGAAATTACTAAGCATACAATTGAGCAAGGATGAATAGAGAAGTAACCTAACATTTACGTATAACAGGACACATAGCACAAGCTATAAAGCAGTATAACAAAATGGTAAAATAACTATGCACACTGCTAGAGTCATGCCAAAGTTAGTTTATTTTGGAATTAAAACATGAAGGGAGAAGCTTAATGTTGCAGAAATGTGCAATAACACTGTAGAAAGCCAGAAATAACATAATTCTTACCAGACAGATGGGGCTTGTTTTCAACTTTGTCCATTGTATCTAAAAAGACAGGATGACAAGGTCCAAAGAAGTCAGTCACAAACACTTGCCAAAGCACTCCGCACTGCACATTCATTCACTGAGCACAAGCACACCATGAATATCAACCTCCTGTGACGCAACTGCAACAATAACTGCCACGCTGTAATATCTGGAGTGATACTTTAGTTACGGGGGGTTTAGTGGTCCTGTTGTTGTCTGTTGTTTATGGTTTGTTGTCTGTCTGTCTGTCTGTCTGTTGAGCTGTATGGTGCAAGATGAATTTCCGAAAGGATCAATAAATGTCTATCTATCTATTTAAAAAAAGTGCTAACAATGATTATAAAAAACAAAGGATTGAAAAAAGCCAGCCTATAAACATGAGCATTCAAATGTGGATGGCGTTTCTGAAGACAGGGAGGCTTTAATTGTAAATTTTCCCCAATTTAAAGGAACGTGGTTGCATCAATGTTTTAACACACTACAATGTCATAGGAAACACCAATGCTTTTGCTGTGTTTTACAATATTTTCAGCTAATGAATCACAATGGCTAGTAAACAATGCGTTGACGTAGGGCTGGGCAATATATCGATATTATATCGATATCGTGGTACAAGATTAAATATCGTCTTAGATTTAAGTGTTGTCCTATTTTTAAAGGCTGCATTACAGTAAAGTGATGTAATTTTCTGAATTTACCAGACTGTTCTAGCAGTTTTATTTTTTGCCTTTTCCCACTTAGTCATCATATCCACATTACTGAGGAGTATTAGTCAGAAACCTCATTGTGTAAATATTTTGTGAAAGCACCAACAGTCAACACTACTGTATCAATATCAAAAGGTGTTTGGTCCAAAATATTGTGATATTTGATTTTCTCCATATTTTCCATTTTATCTGCATTTAGCTTCAGACAGTCTTGAGCCTTCAAATTGTGAATGTCTTAATGCAGACATGTAAGTAGGCAGCTCTCTGTGTCTGTGTTTGTATATTATTTGCATAGCAATGAAAACTGATGTTGTGCCTGTAGATGTCTGAAGATGATTAACGGTAGCATGTAGATAGACAACTAGCACCAACCCGCTGACAGACAGAAAAATCTATCTTGAAGACAAGATCAAGAGCAGTTTAAAGCAATTCCTGAGATTTCTGACATTGATAGTTTCAAATGTAGTCAAGATCAACAACACAAAAAGTCTACAGCCAGGTGTTTATGCTTACCATCTTAGTTTAGCATGCCAACATACACTAGTTAACAGAGTACAGCCGAGGCTGATTTGAATGTCATTAGATTTTTTAAGTATTTGGTCATAAATGAAAGTATTTTGGCTTTCATGTTGGAGTTTTTTTGAGAGAGGTTAGACTGGGGCATTTCTGAAAATAGGAAAACAAACAGCAGAACAAGTGAATTCCAGTAAGCAGCTGCAAATGAGAAGTTTTTACTCAGAGTTGGCAGTTACTCTGTTGACAACACACCAAAAACCTCATTAATAAGATAAAGTTGAAAAGACAATGCTATACATATCACAAAACAAGTCAGACTGAAGAACAAGGACACGTGTATAAAATGGAACACAAAAACATCTACAATATTACTACTGAAGCTGTAAAATATATTGTGTTTTAGGTTTGGATATTTTTAGTCAGTAAAAGCATCATACAGTACAGTTGCAAGCATAACACATACATAATAGACATACATAATATTATATCTAATACTGTTCTACAATGCTACTTTAAAGCTACCTTCGGGAAACTCGAGGAGAAACTGAGGTTCAAGAGGTTAAACTCATACTCATACAATGTGTAGAACTTTAATAACAACAATATTGTTGTTATTAAAGTGGACACAATTACTAAATTTAGATAAAATACGTGGCCTCAAATATGTGGTATTATTGTGATTATTTGGGAACACAAACACAAATCTATTGTAACAGCTCAATGCACACCAGCCAGTTTATCACTCAGCCTCTGGGCTGTCGTGTTCCTCTGAATCATGGCTTGCCTATTACCAATAACCAGTGCTGGTCTGAAGGATCATGACATTTTCAGTACTGCCTCTAGCAGTGCTTATCTCCGTGGTACTGCCACTGCTCATTTCCTCTACGACTCTGTGGACTCGGAATTTCATAAGCTCTTTGGCAATAATAAACACAAAACCTTTGTTTACTTTCAAAATGAACTATGAAACAATTACCAAACTGACATGAATTATGTAGTTTTTCTGTACCAACTTTGTCTTCTTAGAAAAAAGGGAGACGGCCTTACTTGTCAGACCAGCTACACAATCAGGTTTGACAAGTCAATAACATACCCTGATGGCGGCTTTGTTGCAGTAGACCCGGGTGACAGCCAGCCAGGTAGGCAGGTCCAGCATGTTCTGGAGAACCTCTTCATCAAGCTCGAGGTTGGATAGCTGCCCCTCCCCCTTCAATGTACTCACATTGATCTTGTCCGGGGACAGATTCTTGGTGAACCTAAGGAAATGAGACCAGATAAAAAGAGTGAATACTAGGAGAAACGCCTGACATCATCACACGTCACTGATGATTTGGGAGACAGATTTACACAAAATTCAATTATGCAGCTTGGCCAAGATGTTTTTGAAGTAGTGCAACTGAATGAGTCATCCCGAAACAGTTGCAGCCTCCTTACTAGAGCACACAGCTCTAGTGGTCCTCCCCATGTGGGTTAAGCTCTCCGAGGGTGCAAATGTGGCGAGCTCCAACTGCCAGGAATAGGCTACAAACCCACAATATAAAAGTCAATATAGCAGCAATCGAAGCAAATCAATTTGTTAAGTATTTTAATTCCACATACAGTATAACACTGTTCTGGCAAATCTGCATATTTCAGACATCAACCGACAGAAACTGTAGTTATCATGCTTGCAGTTTAGTCTGCTGCTTTTTTAATACACTGTGGCTCACATTTACGGCAAGTGAATGTGGTCCATTTTTTCAAAACATTTGACATTGTTTGGCCTTACTAATACCACGCTGTAGCTGACAAGCCAGTCAAAGCCACTGTCATTGGTCAAAGCTTTAGCTTTTCTTTGATGCAACAAAATAACGACAACACTTTTGTGGCCAAAACCTGGGCCATTGCTTTCATTTCCTCTTAACTCCCACACTCTCCAAGGGCCTTTAATGAGTCATGCTTGAGGTGCAGAGCTAGTTCAAAAGTCCAAAAATACCAAACACCTATGAATTGAGTGTACAACATTGTGCATTTTAATACAGTTGCATTTTAGATTGGCAGAATAAAAAGTGCTTTGGTGGTATTCATAAGACCTACACTAGAGCAAAGATTGCTGAATAGTGGTGCTATTATTTACAGGACCAGCAATATAGGCTAATTATTCAGATTAGCATGGTTCAAAGAGTACAGAAATCCCAGAGCTTGTCCGAAGCAAGAAAAGTCATTGTACAAGCATGACAGTTGGTTCTACAATTAACAACACCAAGATCGTTCTTAGACCATTAAACAGAATCACCCTTGAAGTGGTCTATTTAAATCCAACACTCCCTCAGTGGTTAAAGAAGTCCAGATACCTACAGCAAGGCAAGGCAGCTTTATTTGTATAGCACATTTCAGCAACAGGGCAATTCAAAGTGCTTTACATAAAAACGATTAAAATACAAGAATAAAAGTTACAGTGCAGTATAACAAATTAAACATTAAAGAAAAGTTAAAAACAGGCCATGCACAAAAAAACAAAAACAATTCAAGGACGTCACTTTGGGTTTTGGGAAGTTGTGATTGCCATTTTCCATGACTTTTCCACACAACATTTTATAGACTAAATAATTAATCAAGGAGAAAGCAGATAAAATACAAGATGTTTAGTGCTAGTACGGGACAATGTATAAGCCGTTGCTGTATACACGTAATCCACCTGCAATCCTTGCCGTTCAAAGAATGGGCCGGTCCCACCGGTCTTACTTTTTAATTTCTCTTTATATGCTTATATAGATTGTCATTGTCATAGAGTGTTGTATCTGGTGCAAACAGAGACAACAGCAGGGAGGAGAATACAAGTCAGTCAGAAAGCCTATGATTTAGCACACACCTATTCCCCAGTCTCTTGATGAACTTTAGCTTTTACCCTATCCAGCTGGGGTAAGAGAGACCTTTTAAACACATTGCTCTCTCACCCAATCAATTCATTTCTTAACTCAGCAGTGCCAAACTGACAGCAACAGAAAATACAGTACGTTCGTCTGACACAATAAAACCAACTAATGGAGGGAAATAGCTAGCAGGCTCTATATGTCTCCTGAGCAGCAGCATCACATATAGAGGAAGTAAGATCAGGTAGATAGATATACTTTATTGATCCCCAAGGGGAAATTCAAGGTCCCACTCCCAGTAGCTTAAAGACATCACACACAACATACACATACATCATAAACAGGATGATAAAATAACAAATCCACAAGAGTAATATGGACAATCAAAGAAAAGATACTAAATAAAAATCCACATGATGTACTAAGGGATGTATAAGCATGGAGACGCTTGCAGTGACAGGGCAGGGACTGACCCTGTGATTCAGTCTGTATGGTAAGGTGCTCTATGAGAGTGGGTGTCACGGTGGTAGTGCAAATAAGTCCAATAGTGCACGGATAGGTACAGAGAAAGGGCTCCAGTCAGCTCTGGAGAGGATGCTGAAGTTGACTGGAAAACTAGTTGTCTGATAATTTGTCTGCCAAAAAAGAAGACAGGGATCTTACTAAAACTAAAGGACCATTACAGACAGCGTTGTTTTGAACTGTACTAAGCATAAGAAATAACTGAGAAACCAAGATATATAGATAAATAAATAAATAAATACATTTTCATTATATATTTGATTAATGTTGCACTGTTACACAGCTCTGTTTACACTTTATTCTAGTAGATATAACGTTACTCATTGTATAGACATTTGATTTTAACACTTGAATTGACAATGTAAACGTCTGTTCCCCCCATGCCAATGAAGCCTCTTTGAATTAAAATAGATAAACTGGTTTAAATGGAAGATGTTTCTTTAGAGGCAGCGTTTTCAAGTTTCCATGGTAAAGTAATTATAATATGTAGGGCCCATAGACCACTAAGTGACATTAAAAGAAAAAGTAAGCAGTGGGGAACAGTGATGGAAGGCGTTAGGCCCACTGAATCTAATACATCAAACAAGTATTGAAGGCAGTGTGTAGCATGTAACAGTATTAAGAACACATGCATACAGTTGGGAAAGTAATTCGGTTAACGTTATTAGTCTCCCTAAGGTTGAACTGGTTTGCTGCGTTCACTGTCCACTGTCAAGTCTCCTAACGTTATTCTCATGTGGCTGCCCCAACGTGTAGCGTTAAGCTAGTTGGTAACCAAAGTGGAAATCAATGTAGAGTTCGCCAATATTAGCGAACTAACATTTGCTGTGTTGGTGGCAGTAACGTTAACACCATCATTCAGCTGGGCTAACTGGCTAACACAAAGCCACATATGACACTTACCGTGACAAATGTTTCAAAATTTGCTTTTTAATAATTCCGGCCATTTCTGCTAGCGTCCGTGTCGTACAGAAACACAAGCTTCCCCCTCTGAATTAACGTTAAACATATAAGGTTACTAACGTTAGCTTCCAGGCACCTCTAAATTGTGCACAGCCCTAGCTGTTTGCATCTTTTCAGCTGCTGCTTGCACAGCACCAGCACAGCCTAGCTAAACACCGGACAGCAACACACACTCTCTCTCTCTCTCTCTCTCTCTCTCTCTCTCTCTCTCTCTCTCTCTCTCTCTCTCTCTCTCTCTCTCTCTCTCTCTCTCTCTCTCTCTCTCTCTCTCTCTCACACACACACACACACACACACACACACACACACACACACACACACACACACACACACACACACACACACACACACCCCTTAGAAAAAAACCGCTCCAACGTCGCCATCTGCTGGATGTTGAGGGGAGAATGGAGAATCCCACCAATCACGACTAAAAATTTAATTACAGTCGAAAGAAAAAACAATACTTTATTTTATTTAATCAGGTAGTCTGATTGTACATAACTGTAAATATATATTTTCTATGTTTCATGTTTTTATTGTTCATATACTCAACATAGCCTATCTCTACATTGTGCAGTGAAATGTCTCCTGTACTGTGCTTGACATAAATAACAATACATTATATTAAAAATATAATAATAAAAAACAGTAGCAGATGAAAATGTAAATAAATAAGCCTTTTATTTTGCCAATTTTATGAAAAGTCGGCTAAAATGTGTGTTATGTTTGGATGGAAACCTGGCTATATTAAGACAAACACTAAGTGCCATTAGTTGTCATCAGGTATACACTGCTTGCTGATTCTGCTACTATTAATCACTATACTGTCACTTTACCTTGCAATTTTGGTCTCTATATGTTCTTGTATAGTATTTCTATTTTATTATAAATTGATTTTAGTTTAGTTATCTTATTATGTATTATTTTTATTTATCTGTACTATTGCTGTCCTTTGTGCTTCTGTGACAATCAAATTTCCAGCTTATCCTAATGTGCAGTCAGGTAGTATTCAATGAATGAATGAATGGATGAATAAATGAATCAATCAATCAATCAATGAAGTTGTACAAGCTCCTTCAGCTTGTGCATGATTCATCATGAAGCAGAATGTGGCCATCAGGCAGAGATGGTCTTGCTAGCCTGACCTCATCTTCTCCACCTTTTCCTCTGTGTTTACTCTGATGCTTACATTTGAAAACGTGACTGTGGTTGCTAGCTAGCCCAGGCTAGAGTCAGCTGCAGGAGGTTAGCAGAGTCACCATCCAACATCAATCACATAAAGCACAACTAATATTTGGGAAATAGACAATTCAGCATACATTTAGCTGAGCTAAGGAGAGGCGACTGGAGAGTTCCACACTTTGGAAGTTGTAGTTATTCCAGTATAAGCGTACTGCCATCTCTAGTGTGCTGTGTGCACTGTGCTTGGTGGAAACAAGCACATGATTGTGTCCTGGAGGCAACAGGGGCCCAACAGCAACTTTTTACCCCCAGCCCCAAAACAGGTTAATCTGACCATATAAAGTACAGAACAGAACACATAGAACAAGCTAAACCTATCCCACTGCTCATTTAATTGTGTAGAAATATAATATTGCTAAAGAAACAACACAACATTTTCTGGCAGATATTACCATCTTGTATGGTCATTTTCACAATACCCTTGATATTATTTGATGTTATTATTGATATATTACGTTGAATTGGTTTAGGCTTACAGTTAAACATAATCATTACTTTAATATATAACTACACATTAGTATGGGTATTATTTCAAGTTGAGCTCAATGTTTTCTTTTCTACACTAGGCCTGTGGCTCATAGGTTGAGGCACAAAACACAATCATGTGACATGCGCACTCGGCCCTGTTGTTGAGTTTGTTATGACAAGTCGAGGCCTCGGACTAAATTAGGAGCGAAGCCCTGTCTCTGTCCGGGCGAATCTGAGATGGAGAGCATGGAACTGGACCTGGACCTGGACCAGGAGCTCATGCAGAAATTTAGCTGCATGGGTACAACAGACAAAGATATCCTAATATCGGAATTCCAGAGGCTCCTTGGGTTTCAGCTAAACCCCGCCGGATGCGCCTTCTTTCTGGACATGACCAACTGGTGAGCTCGAGGACTCGTCTGGCCTGCTGTGTGGTGAATGTTATATAATAGATACTGCACACTAGCTAACTTTCTACCCACCGTACAAATATATTTAATTGGTAAATCATAGGAAGTGTTATCCTCCATTGTGCCAGAGTAATAGCGTTTACGTTAAGTATGTAAACGTGGGTACAATGACAGATAACGATGTTGTGGTAACGTAACTAGCGTTAGCTGAGTCACCGTGTCTCCGACTTTTGATTGCCTGTCAGGAACACAGTGGAGGGTAGCTTAGCGAATGTTGTGATAAAAATGTTTATAAGATAAATAAACTTTAACTAACACACGAGTTCGCATGGAAGCGGGTGTGACATTTGAATGACAATACATTCAGCTATTTTGTTTTGTAAATGTTCAGGCTGCTAAAGGGAGTTGTACGTTAGGTTGGTCACCACTTTCATGCAAAGCTACGTTACCTACTACCACCAGGTAACGTTAGCAGTCACTGAACTGAACGGATAATTAAATGTGTATAACATATTATTCACAGTCTATTAAGTGCCTATTGTGTTAGACAGCCAAGATGATCAAACGTTGACATTATGTCTCATTCCTTGACGACAACCACAGCAGGGATCGATAACGTTTATTACGCAACCTTCCAACGCGTGTGTTGCTCTAAGCTCACACAGTAGCTAGCTAGCTAGTTAGCTAGCTAGCTAGTTATGCAAGCCTGGCGAACCTTATCTTTACCTCACTGGGCCTGGACAAAATGTATTAATATGTATGTTTTACGTAGCTAGTGAGAATACTTCAAACTGCAGTTGCATTGCGTTTTTGGAGCTTTGAAATGCGACTTCCGGTGACTATTTAGAAAATTAAACGGTAATAGGTTAGGTACAGAAAGGTCATAATGAATTCTTCCCTTTTTCTTAAATCTTTCTGCGCTTTTATGCAGTATTAAGCCAATGCAGATCTATGGAAGATAACAGAGTGTCTATGGGCAGTGCGGGCTGTAGTAGTAACACGTGATGCCGTGTAATAACTCCTCTGCAACGGGCTTTCTAAAAATAAAATCTGCTGGTTTATGGATGACCAGCATGTCACGGGAAGCACATATTCTCAATCTGTCTGGGTCTGCAGACATCTCAGTTGTTTAGCAATATATGTGCACAGTCAAAAAACACAAACTGATGTCATACTGTGTATATATAGCTAGTAGGACAAAAAAAACCACAATCTCTTGTAGAAGCAATTTCATGTTTTGTCAGGGACACAGATTTACTCCCAGGCCCTTAGTAGGATTTTTGATTGATTCCTGATTGATAATTTTTTTTGTTAGCATTGGTACAATATACCAATATGACTCATTGCATGGGATGTGTTTAGGGCTGAAACAATTAATTGAGATATATTTATATATTAATTGGTATATCGTCTGTCATATGTCAGAATAAGAATCAGGTTTATTGCCAAGTAGGGTTTCACATACAAGAAATTCACCTTTTGTGTTTTGGTGCATAACATTAAACAAAGTAAGAGTACATGTGATTGTAGTTTGAATATATTTGGGTTTTAGTTAGTTGGACAAAACAAGCAGTTTGAAGAAGTCACCCTTGGCTTGAGGAAATTGTGACAGGCCTTTTTCACTGTTTGACATGATTACTTAATTAAAAAAATAATCAGCAGATCAATAAATAATGAAATTATCCTTAGTTGCAACCTGAGATATGTTATTTAATGCTTAACTTTTATTCTATCTTGATGAAAATGTTGAAATAAACTATAAAATAAAATAAAAATAAAATATTAGTGGACTGGAGGCCAGGCAGCTTGTAAATGGGACAGGACTTCAGCCCCATATAAATGTCATATCTGTGCAAACTGCTGTTGAATCATGGGGTTTCCCCTACACAAATCACATGTTATGCTCCAATATACATTTGTACTGATCACCTGGATTTCTGCCTTCTTTTGTCGCAGGAATTTACAAGCAGCCATCGGAGCCTACTATGACTTTGAGAGTCCCAACATCAGTGCACCGTGCATGTCCTTTGTGAGCGATGTGACGATTGGTGAGGGTGAATCAGTTCCACCAGACACTCCTTTCACAAAAACCTGGAGAGTACAAAACACAGGCAAGTCTGCTGGAATAATAATAAGATGCATCACAGAGCTGACACCAGACGTAAATGAAAAATAATAATACTGACATGTCATGCCGAGTTCAGCATCATTTTCTGTGTGTCTTCCAGGTGCAGAGTCATGGCCTCCGGGGGTTTGTCTGAAGTATGTCGGAGGAGATCAGTTTGGGCATGTAAACATGGTGATGGTGCGGTCTCTAGACCCTCAGGAAATGGCTGATGTTAGTGTGCAGATGCATAGCCCCGCGTCTCCTGGCATGTACCAGGGCCAGTGGAGAATGTGCACAGCCACCGGACTTTACTATGGAGGTGAGGAAAGAAAAACAAACGAGGTCACCTTGGACTTTTTAAGACGTTTTTTTTATAGAGAATAATCAACAGTTTAACAATATTAATCATGATTTGAACTGAGCTGCCGACACGCAAATATACAGCCAAGTACTGTAGTACTTGTGTCGTTACCGAAGATAAAGTGATAGATCATTTTGTATGCTTTTCCTTCAGTGAAAACTATTAAAAGATGAAATGGCCATTCTATCAGCACACACCAATTAAATTAAGAGTCATTAATTAAATTGATTTATGTCCTCCTGCAAGTTCAACGTGTAGGATGATGGATCCAACAGGAAGTCCCTCAAGTCTTGCCTAGTTACAAATTAAGCAGCAGGGATACTCAATTAAAAATTTTACGTGGCCTTAATGTTTCATTTAGGTGTTCATAATGATAATTCCTCACTTAACACCATCAGTCTCCTTATGGCTTTAAAAGAGAAAAGAATTGTAGACCTGGAGCACTTTGAATCTTTGAGGTAGGCCTGAACAATATGAGGAAAATATCTAATTGCGATTATTTTGACTGATATTGCAATTGCGATATGATTCACGATATTGGAGGGAATGATCATTTTTGTATCATTATTCTCATTTTCATTGAAAAATATTTTAAAAAAATGATTGAAGTGTGATTTTTTTGCGAGGATCTGTACCAAACAAAGATTTTTTTTCCTTAGTCTGCAGGATACGATTTGTAGGCCGGGACGTCTCTGCAGCTCCACAATACTTTATTTTAGAATAGTTTGACACATTTTACCTTAACAAATATTGCGCCCCCCTACAATTTGGATATTGCACTAGTTCATATTGCGATTTCGATAAAATTGCGAGTAATTGTGCAGCCCTACTTTGAGGATACTGTGGGTTTGTGGTCCAGCTTAATTTGTTTTACATGTTTCAGAGGCTATTTGGAATTTTAAGACTAGTTAATATAATCTTTTTGTAGGTAGTCAGGGTTTCCCCCAGAAAAGTTGTTTAGCCCGGTGGTAAGGGTCTTTTTTTCGACGAGGGCCTGGCCGGGGCCAGTCACAATGCGAAATTGAGGATTTAAAAAATAAAAAAAAGTTATAAGAAAGATTCCATAGGGCCCTACATTAAGTCAGTGCTAAAAGCTGACTGGAGATTTGACAATATGACTCCGTCGTGTGGCAGGGTTAGCTCAGTTGGTAGAGCGGGCGCACATACTATGTAGAGGTTTACTCCTCAACGCAGCGGCCCTTTGCTGCATGTCATTCCCCCTCTCTCTCCCCTTTCATGTCTTCATCTGTCCTATGGAAATAAAGGCCTAAAAATGCCCAAAGAATTATGACTACGTCTATATTTCCAACCGAGCCGCCCCACTGTAACTGTAGTTTAAAGAACTTCTTAAAAATACATTACAAAATAATTCCCAGTGGCTTAGGCCAGTCTTGCAATACAATGAGGGAAACCCTGTTAGTGGCTTTGTATATTATAACATCTTGTTTGTTTCTTTTGACAGATGTCATTTGGGTGATCCTGAGTGTGGAGGTTGGAGGCCTCCTTGGCGTCACACAGCAGCTTTCCTCTTTTCAAGCGGAGTTCAACACTCAGCCTCACCGCAGCCTGGAAGGAGATTACAACCCGTTCGCCTCACCAGAGAAGAGCAAGTGCCCCAACAGCAACAACAACAGCCTCCACGATGCCAGCGGTCACAGGGTCGCAGAGGAACATTGGCAGGGAAGCCCTAACCAGCTGCAGCAAGACCAGAATGGACTTTCACACAACTCTGTGGATATTGTAGCAAACAGTCTACAAAGCAATCTATCAGTAGTCGCTTATAACCAGGTAAGACCCATCAAAGGGCAGGGAGATTCTCCATACTAGTGAATCATGGTTGGGGTAAGTTTCTTCAAATGTCCATCATCAGTGACATAACGATCAAATGACATAACAACTTTCGGTGAACTATCTTCATAAAATATGAGATCGTATTCCGAACAAAGCCGCCATTATGCCCGGTTTAAAAATCCGGGAGCAGCCAGACCTATGTGACGCATTCGTCCAATCAGCTGCCGGTTTTCTTTTTTTTGGGCGACAATACAGATTAGCGCCGACTGCTGTTATGGAGACGTATTACGTCTCGCGCACGCGCAGAACGTCTGCTCCAGTCGGCGTCGCTTCGGTGTGTTCCGAGCCACTTTTTTGACCTCGGGGAGCCGACTGATCAGTCTGACTGCCTTTTCTGCCGACGGTCGGCCGTCTGGTTGGGGTGTCAGGGGCTTTACATCTAATCTATAAATACAAAGTGTAAGATATTTCTCAAGTTCACTGTGCAAGTTGAAAGTAACCCCCAATCATAGGTAGATCAATATCTAATCTAAGTTTCTATTCAGCTGAAATCATCATTACTATTCAAGTAATTATTGAAATGACCTTTTACACCTTTACACAGAAAACATTGCTCAGGGCTGCAGTATTAGATAAATTGGGTTGCTACCGTATTAAAATAAAGCTCCAGAGCAGTTAATTACTCCCATTTAATATTTTAAACTTAGCTTTTAACAAGACTAGTCTACAGCCACACTAGAGGTTTTGAGGCTGTACTTGGAGAACGGTGGTGATTTGAGCTAGATGCTAAAATCTGATGTTTAACCATGTCAGTTTAGCCTTTTAAGCTTAAAAACATTTGCCTGTTTGCACTAAACACAAGCACAGCTCAGGTTGTCATTTTGTACTTTTGACTGGGTAAACCCCGCCCAATCTGCCAGCGATTTGATTTCGCCCTGCAGCTCGGTCTGGAAACCTGTATGTTTATCTCTCCTGCTGTCGTTACAAATTTGCGGGAACCAATCACAAACTGGCTTATCCACCTGCTGCACTATTGGCGGGTTTAACACGATGACGATAGAGAAGCAAGGGCAAGCAGCTTCTTCTTTACATTCAACAAGCCTGCCACCGAAGCACAGCAACCCGTTGATGCCGCTGTCGCTGCTACGTCACCCAGATCATTGGTCTGATTGGTTGGAGGACTGTCCAATTGCGTACAGAGTAATTTGAACTATGCCCGTTGGTCACGCCTCTTGTGCAGAGAAAATACAGAGCAGACTCCCCAGACTAATGTTCAATCTTAAATCTATTGAGCTTGGTCTGGTCATAGCCAGACTAGTCAGGCAGCAGGTCAAAACACAGGTAGCAGATATCAGGCAGAGGAACAGGAGAACGGGTACAGATTGCTGGAACACAGAAGTGTACAACATGACAAACTGGTAAAGGATGGGTGAGCTGGTTACATATACTGACGGACTGATGAGATAATAAAAGGCAGGTGTGTCAGCAGGTAAGGATGGTTTTGGAAGTTCGAAGACATCTGGTGGACAGGTGGAGAATGGCAGGTCTGGAAAGTTCCTTAAAAATGCACAGGCGTGGGGAAAGTGACCAATGACTGAAGGCAGGGACAGGGAGGCAGACTGAACAAAATAAAAACAACTGAGGCAGCCGTTTGATCCCATTCACTTTTCAGACAGTGGAGTTGTACACTTAAGCCTTTTTTTGTCTCATTTAGCCAAATTTCTTACATATCTTGCAGCCCTACGGTCTGTTTAAAAAAAAATTATTTCTCTTCCTTACAGGGTATACAGGAGCCCTATCCTTTTGGGCACTCTTAAATCATGGGACTTATCACAGTGAAGCAGCACCAAACCTCTGGAGTCTGTCACACCAATAAGTAGCTGGTCGAGAGTGTGGAGATTCAAAAACACTTTATGCAAAGTCCAGCTACACTTTGAGAAACCAGAGGCCAACGCTCCCAACGTGCAGCTCAACCAACATCCCACAACCCACTGTATGCACGTGTGAATGCTAAGTTAAAAACGAGTGCTATGAGTCTTTTGAGTGATTTGAGTCTCTTTTTTTCCAGTTTTTTTTTTTAGTTGTCAGAGTGCAAATGAAACAATGATGACAGGAGTGTGTATTTGTGAATTGTGTGTGTGTGTGTGTGTGTGTGTGTGTGTGTGTGTGTGTGTGTGTGTGTGTGTGTGTGTGTGTGTGTGTGTGTGTGTGTGTGTGTGTGTGCATTGTGTGCATTGTGTGCATTGTGTGCATTGTGCAACCTGAAAGAGAGACTTTGGAGGAAAAGCCATTTATTTTGCCAACTGATTCTCCAGTTTCTGCTAAATATGGGCATATCTGAAACAACCTATTGGATATCATTGTTTACTTTTTAATCTTAATTTTTTAATATACACTTTTTTTTAAGATAAGGGGAACAGCCACATCCTTCAGAAATAAATCTGAAGCTCATTCAACATGGCCTGTGCAGTACGGCCAATTGTTTACCTATTTTAAATGCGATGCAATTTTGTCCACTGGAGGGAGTCAGCCATTACATTACAACCATAAGATAAGAGAAGATAAAATCAACGCTGAGAAACAGAACTCTTATTTACAGTATAGCTCCTATGATTTGTTAAGTCTTCAAACCTGTTGAAGGGTTTTTCTTCCCTTACACATTGCTGGTACTTTTGCATATAAACATCTATGAAATATTAGCAGAATATTAGCAGAATATTCATTATTAGTAATAATGCAGTATTAGAGAGTTCCTGTTATTATCTGAAGCTAAGACATAGTTTAGTTTTACATGCTTGAATTAAAATTAAACAAGACAACAACATGATTAACGCACGCTATGACATAAGACATTGAATTCAAGCCATATGAACAGCAGTAAAAACATGACACATTATAAAAAAAAACATAATTGTTCTTTGTCACCCTGCTCTGAATTGTAATTTTAAAAGCTGTCTTGAAGCTGTCTGTTTTATCATATTAAGTTGAATGTATTTGATGAATGTAGAAAAAGATAATGTTTTTGGAAACATATTAATTTACCCAAAGATTCAACGTTGTATATTTGCATCGAACTGGCAGTTTTATGAGTGTAGTTATTGTTTTGAATATTCCTGTCTATTGTTAAAATAATGCTTAGGATGTTCCACATTAGAGTCTACACAGTGTTCTCACTAATCGTTGATGAGCTTCTCAAACACATTTGAACATTTGTTTGATAATTTCAGATGCAAACTTACCTGCACCAGTGACATTACAATGAAATGACAGACTGATGTTGTCTCGCAGAATTGTTACTGCACATTTACTTGCACTAAGCGGCTGATCTATGCACTATAGAGTAATGCAACCTCCATCACAAGGCCCGTGTGTACCTTTCTCCTCCACAAGTACAGTTAAGTCCTGAAGGGTTTGTCAACTCACTGTGATTTTATCTTATCATCCACAGACAGTGTGTAAGACCCCCCTCGTCAGGTAAACACCCTTTATCATTGAGGCACTAAACTGTAAGCCCCGGCGTTACTGAGCTTTGGCAGCATGACAACACCAGCCAATACTTCAACATGTCATGCGGATCTCTGCACGTTAGCTGTGCAAAATGTTAATGATAAATGTTTTCTCCCTGCTGTCGAAGGTATCTGCTGTCAATGCCAATTTACCGTGTATTTTGTTCTTAGTGTAATATCTCTGAGGTTTCCACTGGCCTGATTGCAGAATGAATCAGTTGGCATTAAGACTCATACAGCAGCACATTATGAGAGTGAGGAAGTGCAGACAGATGAACGCTTTTTTTCCTGTGTTTGAAGAATGTTTGTATGATTAAATTATCACTGAAAACTGAATTTTTGGGCTTTGTGTCATGTTTCTGCAGAAACAATTTCAATTTCTAGGCTTAAAAAAACTACAGTAAATCTGAAGTCATGATTTTACACAGTTTTGAACACCATATGTTCACCATGTGTTTTCTTCTTTTTAACATCTACTAGTTCCAAAAAACACATGCCATCCGATGACGTCCACTGTTAGTTTTGTTGTTGACATTTGAATCTAGCAAGTTGAAGTCTGTTTGCATTCGCAAGTGATGTGATTGCATTTTAAGTGGAAATAATGTTTTGCCCACTGGCATGCAGCAGTTTTACCCAATGTGCTGTGAATCTTCATGTATTTGCACTGTATTAGGGAAATCATATATTTAACAGGGCCAGGGTCAGTCTTATGGATTAACAGGGGCCTTTTAAGGATACTAATTCTAATACAAATTATTTTAATATTAAAAGCATCAAATAACACACTACTGCATTATTTTTGGGCTTTTCCACCTTTAATTTTTGACAGGACAGCTAGGTGAGAAAGGGGGAAGACATGTAGGAAAATCATCACAGGTCAGATTCAAACTCTAGACCTCTGCGTTGAGGCATAAACCTCTCAGTATGTGTGTGCCATCCTGGCCACATTACATGCATTATTGACATAAAGTGCTCTTGCTCAATATTGTTCTTCACAAGACAGAGTCAGGTTTCTGCATTCAGTAGCTTCCATCCAAACAGTGAAGCACCGCAGTACAACACACAGACACTGCTGCTAAGTTTGAATTTGCAACACGGCCAAATCAAGACCAGTGCATTGGTTTCTGGTGTCAGTGACCAGTCAAAATACTTTCAAAATGATTAGAGTGATAAGAACAGTAACTGTAGTTCAAAAGTAAAACCTGAACGAGACCGATCATGGCTGGTAGATGTGCCAAATGATTAAATGGTAGCCTGGAGGTTTACTGGTCAAAAACAGCTGATCCAAGGTGCCTCACCATCTATTAGGCTCTATTGTGTCTGTCAGCTCTGTCCAACCGCAGAACCAAATTGCCTGAGGGAGCAGTACTTGCTTGACATTTGCACAGGTTGAATGTTAAAACAGCAAGGCATCCGACATGTATTAAGGTAGCACAGTAAACGTAAGATTATCTGCTGAATGACTCTCTGTAAAGATCCAACTGACTAAAAAAAGCTTTTAAGTTTTCAAACAATAGCGCCTTATGGATGAACTCTTTTTTAACTTCAACAGCCCAAGCTAGAGAACAGGTTGCGAACAGGTTGCTAAAGCTGCAATTCTATTTCAAAGAAGGCCTTTAAAGGTGCTTTGCGTGAGTGCATACTCATGCAGCCCTTCTTATATTTCAACACGACTGCACTAACACTACTGTTTAGTTTAATCAAACATTTACCCAGTCTCACTTTCTCTTTTGCTCTCTTATACTCCCTCTGTGTACCTCTGATACTAGTTTTCAAACTTTCAAGACAACTCTGACGATTATTTTTTTTTCCCTTGGATGATTTATTGATATTTCATGGATGTTATGCTCTGCTATGCCCCTGTGTCGTTACATCGCCAGCCTTTCTGGTGTAATATAAAGTCAAGCTGTGATCAAGCCTATTGAAAAAGACCCACTATCCACACAGCAAGATATTAGATCTTCTCTCCATAAGAAAGATATCTCTCTTACAGTTAATCCTGAAACAGTATGACAGAAATTAGCCATTATATGTCATTTTTCATCTAATTATCTCTGTCCTATACATGTAGTCCATGTTTGGGACTATTTTTTCACCATAGTAATTCACTTTCATCTTCCTTAATCTTGACTACAATGGAAAGCTACTATATATATATAAAACAGTGTGCTGATCCTCTAACAGGAACTTGACAGTGAGTCTTAGTTGGGTGTAGCACTTCATAAAGAGTGATTTCACTTGTTCTGCAGTGAGTTAGATAAAGTTGGAGTCAATAGTTTTATGTTCAAAAAGTTTGAATATTATCCTTAAAAACTGCCAATCTTGAAATGCTAGTAAGGTGCCCTCACTCACAGTTTATCCCCAGGCTGTTAAACTCAACAGAATTGTTTACTGAAGGAACTCTCTGTGAATTCTGCAATACTGCCCCAAGTCATTATTAAGTAGGCACTTGGAGCAACCTCCCTCATTGGGACACACCCTTTCTTTCAGAATTGATATGTCACGAAGGCACTGTGTCCCGAATAAGTCAAACTATTGCTGCTTGGACCAGGAGTCAAACAAGGTGTGTCGATAGTTGGACAGAAGTGACCCAGCTGTGAGTGTAACATACAGCACATCCTCGCCTGAGGGCAAAACAGATACAGTCTCCACAGGACGGTGACTTTAGTCCACACTTAGACAGAGGAACAGTGGAAACTACACTGACAAGGTAAGACAGCAGCTCACAATAAGACTCAAAAATAACTTAATAATACTAGGCTATTACTGCTACCAAACTACTATTATTACTACCACATGACAGTACCTGCTACTAACTAACTACTAACTAACTAACTTAACTACTACCACGTTGATTATCAGTAGTGGAGGAAGGATTCACATTCTTTGGGGAACTGTAAGGTGCCCTTTCCTAAATCCTAATTTGGACAGAAAG
>CM042433.1:5662054-5674554 GCA_023631565.1 Gymnocephalus cernua | reverse complement strand
ATTTATGGAGGCTCATAATTTGAAATTGCATTTCATTTGGGGTGACCTCTAGCTCATCCAGTAAGAGCGTGCACCCCACCACGAGTCCTTTGCAGCGGCCCGGGTTCGGGTCTGGCCTGCGGCACTTTGCTGTGTGTCATCCCCCATCTCTTTCCCACCTTTCCTGTCTATCCACTGTCACTATCAAAGGGAAAAGCCCCCCAAACATGAAATTAATCTTTAACAAAAAGAAGCAAAAAAAGAAGAAATTGCATTCAATTTGAAAGATTAAGCCAGCAATTTAGTGTTCCTATATTATTGCAAAAGAGAGTTTGTGTGTTTTCTGTAAATATCTTTTTGTCCCTAATATGAGTAAAGCTGGTCTGGTATGTGGCTACAAATTTCAAACTATACATCCCCAATTTGTAATACATACTTTATGTGTAGTTTGTGAGCATAAATGTTTCTTCAGGCTGTTTAGTACCCTGGGACTGTTAGACTGGCTGTTTACAAGTAAAACCAGTCATGTTGTCCTTTAAAATGACAAAACCGGACCCTTTAATCTTTAAACCACAGTTTTAGGTTTTGTTTTTGTGTTGTGGTTTGGTTTGGTTAATTGATCTTTACAAAATTCCTCATATTGCATATCATTTAACCTTTGGTTCAGTTGAATGACAGTTTAAAATTCTTCTCAAATTGTCATGTATGAATAGACTCTATTCATACGTGATACATTTAAAAAAAATAAAGGCCAAAATTGAAGCAACAAAGGTGGAGATATCCGGATTTCTACTCCTTAGTATGGGTCAAACTGTGGATTCTGTTAGTGACCTATTGAACTTATGTTGTGATGTTTTCATTGGTGAAAATCATCATTATTTACCCTGAACATGTGGGGAGCTGTGTGAAATAAAATGCCTCTCTGTGTTTACCTCTTCAGACCCCTTGGACTGGAGCTGTGTGCACGTTCAGAAGTGGCTCCTCTGGACCGAGCACCTGCACAAGCTGCCGCAGGTCAGCACGATGTTTCAGGAGCTGAGCGGGAGGGATCTGTGCGCCATGACAGAAGCAGACTTCAGACAACGCTCCTCACAGTTTGGAGACATGCTGTATGCTCATCTGGACATCTGGAGATCTGGTAAGAACAACAGGGACACAGGGAAACAATCCTACATCAACTCTGCTATTATGCAAATTAGGAAAGGCTGATTGTGAAGCAAATGCAGTGTGACTAAGAGCAAATGTAAGAATGTGTGTGTAAACTGCTGCATGATTGGGTCTCTCTTTTTTTGTCTGTTCCTTAAGCTGCAGCAATGAAGGAGCGCTGCCCACCAGAGGACAGCAAAACTGGTAAGTTCTTGTTTTTAAACTAGATTTCAATGCAACTAAGACAATGGTTTGAAGAAGTGACATGTGGTTTCTGTAAATCTCTCCTACGTCAGTAGCTGATGATAATTCCTGGTCAGATGTGATGCGCAACTACCCCAGCCAGCCTATCCACCTGTGGCAGTTCCTCCGAGAGCTGCTCCTCAAGCCTCACAACTACAGCCGCTGCATCCGCTGGCTCAACAAAGAGAAAGGTAGGGTGATACCACATTATAGTGTCATATAAACAATATATTAAATATTTATATACTGATTATAAATACTAAATATGGGGACTTTAAAGTTACTGTAGTTGTACATTTGGGAAAATATGCTTTGTTTTCTTGTCAAGAGTTAGATGAGAAGATCAATACCTCTCTGTGGTAGAGTGGTATTGGTCTTCTCATCTAACTCTCTGCAAGAAAGCAAAAAAGCACATATCTCAAAAATGCAGACTCCCTTGTTCACTTGAAAATCCAAACTGAGTACATTTACTTTCTTCTGCCCAAAGGGATATTCAAAATAGAAGACTCAGCTCTCGTGGCCAGGCTATGGGGCGTGAGGAAGAACCGCCCGGCTATGAACTATGACAAACTGAGTCGCTCCATACGCCAGTACTACAAGAAAGGCATCATTCGGAAGCCTGATGTATCACGCAGACTGGTCTATCAGTTCGTCAACCCCGTATGATAAAGAGGCTCGGCTGATCTGAAGAGAATGAGCTGAGGAGGAACCAAAGATATGCTGGACATACAGTAGGAGTAACATGAACTCTGAAGCCCGTTCATTCATTGTACTTGATGTTTCATTTCAATTGTAAAGACTGCCTACTGAACTATGCACTCCTGCCTATCATAACATCGCTCTACTTTATTATTCGTAAAGCAACACCAAAGCACTTTTCCTCTTCGGTCCCCCTACAGGTTGGAAGCAGAATTGTCCATTACTGCTGTATTGTAGTTTCCTATGTCTCATTCGAACTACAGATCCGCTACCCGATCTGGCAAACTTGCATAATGTGGTTATAGCCGATAGAGGGCTGCAAAGTGAATGCAGAAGTGCCGTTCACCCTGTTACGAGTTGATGAACCACTGAAACGATTTTGGAAACATTATTTTAAGGTACAAAATAATCTTTGGCATTGCTTTAATAGTGATTTTATTTGGTCTTTATCACTTGTTTGAAATGTATTTTTTTGGTGTGATGTTTGGTTTCTAAAAAGCACATACATTTCTTCAAACTATAGAAGATTTGAAAGAAATAATTCTTATTAGCTTCTTGCAGTTAGATGAGGAGATTGATACCACTCTCTTGTCTTGTCGAGAAGCAAATGCTTATTTCCCAAAATGTCAAACTAGTCCTTTTCATTTTTCTTTGTTAAACCATTTTAAGTGTATTTAGAAGTTGCAGAGCAATGCCAAAGTAAGTGAATATTTTATTAAACCAGCTTTGATGGATAATCCTTTTTACATGTCTATCTTTGGGATTATGTTCAGGATCCAGAATAAAGCAATATGTGACCAAATATTGTCTCCCTTTAAAGTGAAAACGTGCAGTCCATACAAAAAAAAACACACGGACACTTTTTTTCAACAAACTTGTTTCCCCTTTCAAACCAATATCGCAATATTGACACCATCACAACAAATTTGAGTCTAGTTTTTCATCACTATCGTCATTATCTGTGATCATAATCATCTTTATGCATATTTAAATGAACTTCTTGTTACATCAAGATGAACAGGCACTACACCAGTTAGGAGATAAAAGTACATCACTAACTATGAACATACATCTTCTAGACCACTAATATAGGGTTTCCACAACATGAGCTGCTGTCCCCTGTGTGCATAAGGAAAAGATCATCAACATAAAAAAGCATTTACATGTACACCTTTTTACTGCCTCAACATGGTCAGGTCTCATTTCTCAACTCAACACAGTTGTACAGTTACAATAGAATATAATCTTTAAATTACATCATCATATACAAATCTGACAGCGTGGGATAACGTCACGCTTTTATGATACACTGACAATTCCATTGCAATGAAATTCATACGATATGGTACCTATTACTTAATATGTTTTCCATTGCTGTTATTTTAATGAATCACATTTACATGTATAACACTACATTTTGTCTTAATAGTCAATCACTTGCATTTTTTTTTTACATTTCTTTTTCTGTTACATTTACACAACTCATACACACTGGATGATGAAGAGGTTTTCCCCAAAATTTTAACCTGGTTATGTGGATTATGTGTTTGAACCTGCGTGTTGTGTATATTGTGTGTTTGTATGCCTGTGTGTGCGTTTGTGTGTGTGTTTGTATGCGTGCGTGTGTGTGTGTGTATGCGTGCGTGCATGCGTGCGTGTGTGTACGCACATCAAGGATAGTTTTAATGATATTTTAATGATACTTTTTGCTATGCTGGACAGCTTTACTCTAAGACACAACTTGTGAGCTGGTGATGTGTTCCTTCTCACGTGTGAGACCCAAACCTGTCACATCCTGTCCCAGACACAGAGCTAAACACATCTGACTGCTGTTGGTCCAGTGAAATTTTAAAACTTCAGGACAACTACGTTATATATAAAAAGTATCTCTCCCATCTAATCAGAGATTTAGGTGCAACTTATAGCAAGATAACCCACTAATCAACATCTGATAAATGCAATTTCTGCTGTAAATGTAATTCCTATGGAGCAAGTTTAAGATTTTAAAAATAACCATGTAATGCACTGTGTAAGAGTCAGCTTACATGCAGTGCAGTACTGGTGACAAATGTATTCCCTGTGTCATTGTGCGGTGTTTTGCAGACAAATGAAGTTTGGGTGGATTGGGAAAGCAGCTACAAGATGATCCTCACTGAAGCTGTTTGTTATTGCATGGAGAGAAAATGGATAGTTGATGGTATTGGGTCATTCTTTGGCTCAGCAGGGAAACGGGCCGCATAACTAGTGCTTTTTGCTAGACAGGGCTTTAAGTGACGGTGGAGAACCATGTTTAGACAATATGCCCTCTTTCAAGCCTAAACAGTGGTACATTCACGTCCTGTTGAAGAGGCTTCGATCTTCAGACAACCCTCTGTAGCACAGTAACGCATCGACATGCCTCCAATGGCCCCTCGCTCTGGAAGAAAAGTGACTGGCACAGGTATAGTAAGATGACTTGATCCAGCTTCGCTCTGAGGGAATGTATTACTTGTGTTTCTTGTTAGCAGTAGCGGATTAAAATGACACCTGAATTACTGAACCGAGAATGAAAGCTTCTGCAGAGACTGTGTATCCTTTTCCTTGGATTGCATGGAGATGATACTGTCAACGGGTTTGTGATACTAAGAAAATTAACATGTCAAAAACAAAACAAAGAAAACATAAAATCACTTCATCAACAAGCTTCCCTTCATGAAAACAGAAGCATGTCCGGAAGAATGTGATGCTAAAAAGTGAACTCTGCATTTGCAGTTGAGGTGTTGCATCAAGTTGTAGCCTAAACAAGGCTGCAGGATTCAGGGAATGCAAGTTTTTTTTTTTTTTGCATAGCACATGCTGCTATGCAAGTTCAGAAACAGTTAAATCACACATAGCACTGCACACACTGGAAAAGAGGTTGGACTAAATCACAAAAGAAAAACATAAAAAACAAGAAAAAAATAAAATAGAGGATACTGTTTGTGGTACTTTTAACACTACACAGCATTCCGGATGTAAGAATGATGACTGACCACACACAGCATTAAAAATGCTACACAAAGATGGCATTACACTGTATATACACAATGCAGGTTAGAGAAGCTCGTCTTTGTCGAATGGGTATAACTGTTTCTATTATCTTCCCATTCTCACATAAGAACAGACTGCAGTGTACTGCAAGTTTAAATAAGCTGCATTATACATTAAATACAGCTACACAGAGAAGCAATGTGTTCCTGCACGGTCTGTTATAGTTGAGTGTGTATATACTGGAACAACTGCTGCTCCTGTTTTTAAATGTGTAGGTCCACCCACCACAAATGCTGGATAAAATATATTATACTGATATATTGTCTTTTAGGTTACTAAGTTTTTATCAAGACTGCTTGGCGCATCTGTTGGGCAAGGGATGTGTTGCTCTTAAGTCTCTGGCTATGTGCGGTGCAATTGGACGGGACAGTTCGAGCTGCCTCCAATGGCGTGTCCATGTCCAATAACGGGACTAGATTGGCTCGACATAATTGGCCGGGTAAAGTCCCTCTCGGCCGTTGTCCAAGCGACCTCTACACCAGCCTTGCTCATCTTCGTCCTCAGTCTTGGTCAGTTCATCACCTGTGAAGGAGACACCACTCCTTAATCAATACGCAGTCCTGTGTCAAATAGTCAATGGAAATCGAAAATATGAGATGTGTAAATACCGCTCCATACTGTCTGTTTTTGTTCTGTATCGTGGCCAGTATTTTAGAAGTCAACTTCTCCCCCACTCCCAGTACAATTTGACCAGGCAACAAAAATATATCTTTGTTTAAGATTCATATTTTTCATATTTTATCTACACACTTCAAGATATTGTTTGACATTTTGGGAGCGTTAGATGAGAAGGATCAAAATGACTTTCGTGCCTATACAGTAAATATTAAAATAACGTCAGTAACCTGTTAGCTTAGCTTAGAATAAAGACTGGAAACAGAAGAAACAGCTAAGCACCTAGCCTCACCTTCCGGTGGACCACCATGGGACCTTAACTCAGAAAAAATATGAACAGTAATGAATGGGGAAAGACAAATCATTTTTTGATCCCGTTTGAATTGAGCCATGAATTACACATATGATATTCATCAGTTTAATACATAATTTCGCAAGTCAAGACAGTCTCAGTTTATTGTTAAACCGTTGCAGTATAATACTGTGAAAATAAGTAATTAGAAAGACTACACACTTCACAGTTCCATGGATGACGTCTCGCTGAAGCTACGATGTCTGTGTACATCGTACCGGGATGTAACGTTACTCAAATGAGCAGAGGATCTCGCTTGTTCTTTTGCTTATCTGCTGAAAACACTTCACTGGATAAAACACATCAGGTAAGATAACGTTACATGTGTTGTGGAACAGAGCTAAGCTAGCTAGCTAGTGAGCAAGTTGAGCATCAAGCTAGATGACGTAACTTGTGTGAGACGAGAGAGGTAGCTAGTTCACTGAGCGGTTTCACACAAAACTAAGTGGTCATATGACAAACCTTTGGCTAACTGAGACTTTCTTTGGTTGAAAAATTATCTTTTAAATTGACGAACATCATATTTGTAATCCATTGCTCAATTCAAACGGGATCAAAAAATGATTTGCTTTATTACATTTATTATGCTTTATTACATTTATTATTTCGCCGTTCACTACTGTTCATATTTTTTTGAAAGATAGGTCCCATGGACCGGAAGTAGAAGGGCATGACTTCAGTTCTCTATGAAACTATGTTTTATGAGCGGGTTTGTTCACAACAGTTTATGTGACCAACACACACATGCACAAGTACAAGCACGTGTGACAATACAATTAACGGCAATTCTTGCAAATGGTTTAATACTATTTCACTGATGTTCAGGTGGCGGTAAAAGGTTCAAGAAAAGCAGCAATGTACCAACAAAATGCAAAGAAGACTGATTGCAAGTAAACAAGGATGCAAACAGGTTTGTAAAGATTTGAAAAAGGAAATCTGAGGAAAGAAGTGCATTTGACACATTTGTTTGACTTCAAGGACGCACACCACGAATTTTGGTGAGTGACACTGTGTGTGAGTGACAAACAACGTAAATAGAAACATTGTTTGTTAAGGAAAGTCTGCAGGCTTCAGGCGCCTGTCATATTAAGTCTTTAAAGACCCTCTAGTCAGATATTCCTAAAATAATTTGAAAACACCATAAAAAAAAAAAAAATCGGACCTGAATGTGCAGTACGGGAATCAAGATGAAGATGTACAGCTGTGGCTTCTTCAATAGTTATTTTTCTATGTAAAGCTTGTCTTTAAATTGGTTTTCATGCAACTGTGTGGGGCTCTAAAACACTTTTTCACGCCATTTCCCAAAGAGCTTGTGTTAATTGTTGGCAAGTGCCTGTAATTTGTTTTCCATGTGGCTATTATTGACTAAGCACTGCTATCCTCTATAGAGGAAGGGAGCTTTAGAATAGACATTAGGATAGAGTTGGTGATTTTTGAGCAGCTGTGTGATGCTACAGCTCAGTCATCTTATCATTAAACTCTGGCCTGCATTGTTCCAGGTCCTTTCTATACATTAAGTTCATAAATGAATGAGTAAACGTGAACTGTATGATGGTAGACTAAAACATGTATGCTGTGTCATCTGATCAAGGATACTTACCTGCTTTGAAGGTGAGCTCATCCTGTTCCTGGCCTTCATAATCATAGAGAGCGCGGACGCGGACAGATTTCCCAGTAGTGCTGACATCATCTTCGAAAGAATTCCCATTCCCACCGTTTTCGTTGCCAGAGTTCGCAGTGGGCTGCTCGTCATCGGACCACTCAGTCGAGAAACCTTGGTTTCTTTCATAGCTGCTCACACTGGAGGATAGAGAAACCACAGGGGGAGATTTAATGTTAAACAACTAAATACTAAAAGCTTTTTTAAGTCTTTTTAATTGTCAACAAATCCCATGAAAAGGTAAAAACCAACGATGAATTGATCCTTCTAATGAGTAGGATCAGTCTCTGTGCCACATATCTAAACTGTTAAAAACATATCAATAAGCCTCCCTGTTGCACTGGGAGACATGTTCTTCATTTTTATGAACATGGGCACTGTAGTTTATTCTGAATTGATCCCACATTAGTCTGTATCCACCATGGGCGATTTTAGACCGTTTTTAGGGGGGCTCAGCCCATCTCAGCCCTAAGGGAGAGGGAGAGCAGGAGTGTGGTTGTGAAGTTTAACGTTGGTAGTCTCCAGAGAAGAATTGGTCATTTAATGGTGCAGATTAGAACCCAAATTGAAATGTAAGCAACTAAAATTGCTTAATGTTAGAACACTGTGTGAAATTGGTCATTATTACGGAAATTTATAAAGTGCCAGATTTAGTTCCATCATAGTGTCAAAAAACGTTATCCGACGTTCAGTAGCTAGCTCAGAGATTATCGGCTAATGAAATTACTGATTTAGCAGGGGGGTTAACACTTTTGCATGGCACTGTATCCGTGTCATATTCTTAGGGCTGAGCCCCCCTAGAGGTCTGATCCTAGAATCGCCCCACTTCCGGGATTGCTCCGTTGCCGTCTAAAATTCCACCAGATTTCCAGACTATCTGCCCAATCTGAGTTTTCTGTTGCACAACTAAAACTACTTTTGAACGTACACATGTTCCACCAAAACAAGTTCCTTCCCGAGGCTATTTTTCAGCGGCACAGGGCTCCACTTGGTGCTTAGCACCGCCCATAACAATTGTGATTGGTTTAAAGAAATGCCAATAAACTAGAGCATGTTTTTCTCCTATCCCGGAATGCTGTGTGGACTAGCCAGACCCTCCTCCGCAGCGCTGTGGAGGAAGGTCTGGTAATGCGAGACTACATTTACTAAAAACTACCACCTGCTTTAGGAAATTATTTAGCCTTTTAAAAAACAAAGTATACATTTGTGACCCATTTTTAAGATAAACTGTATGTGGCTATATATATATATGTATATATATATATATATATATATATATATATATATATATATATATATAGAGCCACAGATAAAACAGGGAAGTCAGAACATACTGAGAAACAGACTTGGCTTTGGTCTATTTAAGGGATTTGTTGATAAAAATACAAATATCAGTATCCCCAGTCTCATCTTTCAATACAAGTTTGACCAATTTTGATGACATTTTCACAAAATATAACTTATAATATATACATCTGAATATATGAATAAAGTAGTGTACTAAAATAATAAAAGAACGTGTTCTTCAGTGTGATTGATGTGATTGTAAACAATAGATTGCTAACCTGCTACGGTCACCAGGTGGAGCCACATGGTCTGTGCTCGGAGTGGGTGGGGCTCCATCTGGTTTCTTCTTCTTTGGAGGAGCGCTGGCCTGGTCTGGGTTGTATTCCTGGAGATGAGAGTGAAATGAAACCCGCGGAAGCAGAATAAAGAAGAGTGGTTAAAGCAAAAGGAGAGGCTTCTAATCTTTGTGTATGAAGGTTTAATGTTATACCTCAAATGCAGGCCAGTTCATAGGCATGTCAGGGCCGTGGTTGTTGCTGAACCACTTCAGGTCCTCTTGTGTGTTTGCACCCAGGATTGTGCGCTCCAGTTCTCTGTATATTGTGGCATAGCTGAGGAGAGGGAAATAGGACAAATGGTGACGATGAAAGTGCCAGAAGAGACCCGAGGGGAGCTGCCAACTTGGCAACAGAACCCACAATGTAGTTCAAATTCTGGGTTGAGAGAGATCCAGCATTGGGTCATTACAAGACAGAAGTGTCTCCCTGAGTGTTCTGCTGAAGCCCTCAACAGCTGAAGTGTTTGGCCTGAATAATCCTAAAAATCCTTTACAAGGATATTGTTGTTTATGTTGCCACATTTTTCGCAAATCTCTGCAATGTGTAATAGATTAAAAAGGGCTTATTCACCTGGTAGCTTCATGACCTTATTTACAGGATAAACCAATCTGATTAGTCTTTCATATATTAGTGCAGTAAGAAAAATATGTATCTACATACAGTCTTTGGTAGAATTAGGCCCAAACAGAGCACAAAATGTTATCTTCCAAAGCAGGAACATTAAATAAATGGATGCTGTGTTAGATTGCACATTTTTAAAAACAGAAAATGTCATTTTGGAAAGACAAGGGTATGTTCTTTGTAAAAGGTGATGCTATACTGTACTGTCTGGCAGTGGAGCAATATAGTCGTAAAAATGACATTTATGCCAAATAATTATTTGATGGTTGAGGAGGAAAGAGCACTGGATTTAGTGATGAATAAAATCATATAAAATGATGTTATCTTATTCTATGTAGCGCATTCTGGACACCCGCAGATGCAGCTACTCTTTAAACTGAGCTGTTGCATATTTTCTTCCCCAAAAAGGGTAACACAGGTGAAGTCATGAATAGTAAAGAAAAGGTATCCAACATGAATGATGACACCAATCAGGATGAACTACATCGCAATCCTCTAAACATCAAAGAGCGTCAATCATCCATAGCAACCAAAGGGAGGTTTAGTTTAAGCTGTTGGTCCCGGCTTGGTTTTTACACGCAGCCCAGAATATGACAGACATTAAACTCTGAACTAAATTTAGTTTGGCAGAAACGTCTTTGACTGAATAATCAATTAATTAGTGCTGTGAGTCTGAACGCTAATGAGAAATGCATGCCTGGTTGAGGAGTGTGTTGAGATTAATCAAGTTGAAGTGAACTGTGCTGAATGTGACACAACAAATCACACTAATCTATGACAAAAATGTGTTTGCAATGTGATTATTTCTGATTAAAAGTAAAAGGTACAGTATGCAATCATGCTCAAAGAGTTTGTTACCCATGTTGCATACAGTGTCATTATAAATTTACATCAGATTGAGGGGGAACTAATAGAAATGTAGATGAACTACAGTGCAGGGGTAAGACTTGAGGCTGAAGCAGAAGCACACAGAGATGATGGTAAAACAGCCGATTGAAAATGCGATCAATAAATATATGAAAAAAAACAGTTTTACCTCTCATACAGTACATATGTCACAGTCAGCCTGCAGTCAGTGATCCTAAACCAGCTGATCTACGAAACCTAAATAAAACGGTCTCCTTTTTCACCCGTCTAACCTTGCGTTCTCGGTGAGGTTAAGATGGCGTTTGATGTCCAGCAAGGCCTCCTTGAGGAAAGTCAGTCTCTTGACTTCATGCTGCTGGCACTGGTCAAACACCTGCTCCATGCACTCCATGTACTGCGGGGTGCACTTATTCAGCTCCTCCAGAGACTTCTCGTACTTCTCTTTAGCCTGAGACAGAAAACAGAAAACACTGACAATTGAAGCCTCTGTGGGAAAAGAAATCAGCATGATTTCATTATTATTTCTAATAATAATCTATTCAATCTTTTGCTGGCTTATTTGTAACTTGATATTCTGGAAGTAAATTGATCCAAAATGTATGCCCATATACAATTGAAATGTCCCTTTGAGCTCGCACCACAACTAATCTTTAAAAGGTTTATCGTGGCGCTGGGGCAATGTTTTAGAATAAATATGTTTTTATGACCTAAAACATGACATTAAAAAAGTATGAAAACCCCCTTTTGCCTTCACACAGCATACATCTATAACAACATACAGTCTTAAACTGTGTATTTGAATAAGTATTCTTAACTTGTTTTGTTTTTCTTGACATCTTCGATTTTCCACCCGCCTCAAACTAAACAAAGTGAAAACACTTATCTCTTCACTTGGTTTTCCCGCGCTTGTTCTCACCTTTTGCACATCCTGTTTGCATTTGTCCACTTTCTCGTGGAGTTTCTTCTGCTGGTCTGCTGTGACGGAAGCCTCAGTCTTGCCGTTGGCCTCTCGGGCTGCAGCCAGCTTCTCCTCCTTGCAGGCCATGTGGTAGGATTTCTTAGCTGCCTCCATCTGTATGTCCAAACACAGGTATTGTCAATTTCTCACGTACATGATCTAATATGACCAAAGGAATACAAGGAAGATACTAGATTTGAATGTGATCAGTATATATCTGCCTAAATATTATTATGTCCTCATATCCAGGATCAGAGCCTTATTTAGCTATTTAGGGTAAAAGATCAATGTGAGAACATACAATACTGCTACTACTTGCTCCAGTCCATTTCTGTTTTTCGATATCAACGCACACGTAGGGAATTCCTGTTTCCATGTAGAGTTAAGAAATCCCAGTCAGACCTGTGTCTAATAGGGTCTAAATCCTCTCATATCATACAGGTCCAACCCCAAAGCAACAAACCCCCAAATTAAAACTGTAGTTGGGGGTCAGACACTTAAAAACCAACGATCAAGAAAATAAACAAATGGAAAAAAATAGGTTCAAAAACAACTTCAAAGATCAGCCAGGCCTGGTGTTACTTTATGTATTGCATCCCCCTCCCCACTCATGTATTTTATCTTTTACCATGATATTAAGTTTAAAGTATAAAATAGTGGAGAGTG
>CM042433.1:4052054-4232054 GCA_023631565.1 Gymnocephalus cernua | reverse complement strand
GCAGAAGGAGGGAGGAGGGAGGGGGGGGGGGTGTGGACATAAATTAAGGGTCATTGTTCCCCTTCTGCTTCAGAGCGAGCAGCTGTTTGCGGAGGTCTAGACGGAGAGCTGATCACCTAAGGAGGTCACCGCTGCACTCAGCTCCCCTCACTTGGCTGCCAGGACTCTAGAGTGGAGGTGTTGGCATTGTCAGATTACCCTGTCAACTGCATCTTTATATTTTGTTTTGTGTATTTGGGCAAGTGGCCGGGCTTCCTCTCCGGATCCCTGTATACATAGTCAGGGGGGAACTCCCTCTGGTGGTTGAACACCAGTGTCACACCTAACTGTGGTGATAAAACACCACTCCAACTAATCCAAACTCTCCCCAATTCTACTGGGTAAAAAAAACTATGAAAACAAGTCTACTAGATTTTTTAGTTTGACAACAACTCAAGGCATGGGAAGGGGTATTGAGGAGAGACGTAAAGAGAAAGTAAAGGAATAGACAAGGAGGTGGGGTGTCGTCGTTTTGACGAATTTAGTAACAGTAGCTCAGAGATCAATTATTCAGTGGAGGCATGCATGGTCGCAGGATTAATGGCGCATGCAGCTGATAAATCAACCATCGGTCTCGAACCTCCCTGGGAGTGGGAAAACGGTACAAGACAAACATAGAAACGCGTTTGACGTTGGCATTTTATATCCGTCCTTTACCATTAGTAACCTTGAGATTCAAGAGAGAATGGGGACGAAGAGCACATCCAGCCACAAATAACCATCCAGATTTGGGGATATAATGTCAAAAAATGAGCACATTATATCATCTTGAATGCCGATTTTGCTCCGAAGGACAGAAGTATCTCTTTGTCCTCAGACTGTGGAAGGATATGAAAAAGGAGGGCTGTAGTTGCTGTTGAGAGATTGAAACGATGCTATATATTACAACCTCTGGAGACCTGTCGACACTCCAACTTACAACCCCCCCCACCACCACCACCACCATCTCTGTGTCTGTCTCTCTCTCTCTCTCTTCCTCTCTCTCTCTCTCTCTCTCTCTCTCTCTCTCTCTCTCTCTCATTCTCACTTTGACTTTGCTCTGGGTTCTTTTTCCTTTTCTGCCTTACATTTCTCATCACACCCCCTTTGTGTATTCATACAGTGCACCTATCCATGTTCTTGTCTGTCTGGTTGTACTTGTATTTGTATATGTGTGTGTGCATCTCTCTGCCTGATCGAATTTTCTACATTCGGGCCCCTTCCCCCCTCCTCCATCCTTGTCTGTTTTGGCTGCCAGTTTGTACCTGTCTGGTACTTCAGGTACGTTTTAGCCCATGTATCTGTGTGCACCTATAATTCCCTTCCTCTATTTGTCTGCCTCCTTTATCTGTATGTCTTCTTTATCTGTCTGCTCCCTAGCAGCTGCCCCAGCCCAAAACAGCCCTCATGGCCTTCCCTCTCCTACAGTTGAAATCACATACCCTGGTTAGGCTCCCATCTTCAAACACCAAGCTTTGCCCAGCCGGAATGTCAAATCACTTCAGTCTCTGTCTCATTTGTCTTTGTGCTTGTTTCTATGGACCTCTCATTCTCACTGTCTCTCTCTCTTTCTTGCTATTTCTTTATACATCTCTTTCTCATGCACATGCGCGTATCGTCTCTGTTTCTCTCTCCTCTGTGGTTATCTTCATATGTAGCACTAGTCCACCGCTGTGTGCAGAAGTGTTCTTTCTGTTAAGCCAAAGCTAACCCTTTTCTTCCAGATTAGAGTAATCAAAGTAAATAAAGAGTGGAGTGAGTATGGAGGACTTTGGCCATATCAAAGCAGCAAAAGGACACATAGAGACATTTTTGCATATGAGCGATGGTGGAGGAGGGAATACGGTAGGGAGGATGGTGGGGTGAAGGCAGTGAGGCACCCATGGTGGAAGTGGGAGGATCAAAGCAGAGGATGGTGGCAGAGTGCTGTCCCCTGCTGTGCAGCTCAGATAAAGACAGGTTAGCGCCACAGGTCTCCTCAGTGAGAGGGAGCCAGGCACGAGGCCAGGGGAGATGCATGAACAAGCCAGCTTACAAACATCTCATAATAACTCAGGCAGAAGAAGCCCTCTGAATTAAAGTGTCACTTTTCATTTGCTTTCCCTTCCCTCTTTTTCTTTTTGGCTCACTGGCTGATTTTTCCCTCTATCTCTCTCTCTCTCTCTCTCTCTCTCTCTCCTACTCCCTCTTTCTTGTCTGTCTGCCTACCCCTCCCCTATAACCAACCACCCCCCTTCTTCTCCTCATCACAATCCGAACATAACATGGACTCCCTCAGCTGCCTTCCCCACTGTCTTCATCACAGGGCTGCCTGGGGGCTCTTAGGCTCTTCCATCTGCCTGCTGTGTGTCTGTGGCTCTCCCTGTCTTGCTTTGCTTGTCTCTCTGTCTGGTTGTGGCAATCCCCGTCTCTCCAAATCTGTCTTTTGTGCGTTTGGCTTTGTGTCTGTCTGCAGGGCTCTCTGTCTTCCTGCACACGTACAGTCAGAAGGATAAGCATTGGCAAAGTGAAAGATTTTTGACTATATGCTCACCTAAAGTGAAATACAGGACGATTAATATTCCACAAAGGACATGTTTTCCTGTGTCAACACTTGTTGAAACCATGGCAGCAATAAACAAGGTATAACATTAGCATGGCACTCTAGCAACATTCTGTCAATACTGTATGTGCCTCACTAAGTCCTTCTGGTTATCTACTGTATGTAGCTGACCGCTCCAAAACACACTTTTGTTTTCGGTGGGATGCTGTTGACCTTTTATAAACCATGATAGGCCCAAACTCAAGGGTATGTGTGTTAACAGAGAAATGGCTCCACAATTAGGCTTATTATTATCACAGGGGATATGACATAGGATGCAGAATATACCGTCTGGCTTGCTGCTGTTTCCACAGTAACTCCATGATCGATGTCATTTCTGTCATTGTTCAATCCTACTAATCCCGCCGCTGAGCCGGGCTGTCTAAATTGGGTGTGCTGCTGACTGAGGAGGGGCGAGGAGACTGGGGATAGAAAGTGCACAGAAGCTGATGAAGGTTGTTGCCATGCTCTGAAGTGGAGCACCATTCTTCCCCACAGTGTTGGGAGTGGATGGGGCAGCTATCAGTCTTTAATTGGGCACTGTGGGCCATTATAAAGAAATTCCTGAGAATGGAGAAAGAGAATGAGAGAATATGAGAGAAAGATACAGAGCGATATGGGAGGCCAAAGAGTGGGGTGAACCTAGGGCGCTTTAATGCAATGCGTAATGGCAGGTGTCGCTCTGCCTAATTTCACGCCTCTGTGAGCGAATGTGCACCCAGACAATCCCCACTTCCAAGTCCCCTCTTTTTCTCTCTCTCCCTCTCTATATTTCAGTCTCTCTGCCTTAATGTATAGTCGGTCACAGTGATGTGTTTGTCCTTCCACATGACTGTGTATGATTTGGCCTGTACAGAACGTGGACTTTGGTTCCCCTGAAACCTGGAAGTGCATGCCTGTAATCTCCATGACAGGCTAAATGTGCAGCATAAGCACTAAATAGAGGCATGGGGACAGTTAAGAAAACACAAGGGCCCGCCTCTTCCATCTGTCACAACCAGGCCATACGATGAGGAATGCTTGTTCTTTTGCTTCTGTCAGTATTCCGGCCTGCTAAGCCCACTACAGACCAAGCCGAAAATCGGCCGTCGAACAGTCTGGCGAGGTCAGTGACTTGATTCTGTGCGGTGTGTTCCGTGCCATCGTTCGCTGGAAGGGCCATCGGCCTTCATTTTCGGCGATTTGTAAGGCATAGTCGGGAGGGCTCAAATGACCAATCTGATTGGTAGAGTGCTAACCCGGAAACAGGAAGCCGAATGGCCGTGACTAGAGTCTCTCAAAATCTGAGGAAAATCTTTTAAACTGACCTTTGTGGATCTGAAATGAAGACAGATTCAGCAACTGCACGGCCTCTTTCTCCTTAAAATGTTTTCAGAAACACGTTTCGGTGAACTATTTTAGTACAATTTGAGGTCATATTCTGAACGAGTTGCCATTAATGGCCGTTTGAAAAATCCAAAATCCAGATGCAGCAACCAGACCCACGTGACGCGTTCGTCCAATCAGCTGCCGGTTTTCATTTTTGGCCGACAATACAGATTAGCGCCGCCTGCCGTTATGGAGACGTATTACGTTCTCTGGCATGTTTTGACCGATTCGGGGAGACTAATCAGTCCAAATGCCTTTTCTGCCGATGGTCGCCCCCGTCTGGTCTATGTGTAGAGACTATTAGACTTTAGGCCAGTGGCTAAAAACGACAGGAGGAGAATGGGTCAACCAATGGTGTGGGTGTGTGTGTGTGTGTGTGTGTGTCACACAGTGGCGTCCCGTGGCAGCAGATACAGTAGCATGGCGTGCCCAGCTTCATGTATGACCCTCTGTTGCTCCACAAACCTCCCACTCCCATCCTCACCCTCTTACCCTTCCTCACCCTTCTTCTCTTCTTTTCAGTGGTCCTTTACCCTCCTCTCCCCTCATCACGGTTCTTCCCTCCTCACCCTTCCTCGCCCCTCCTTCCTGTAGTCTGTGTTTGTGTTGGGAAGATTAAGCTGCTCTGACAAAGCTGTGTTTACAAATATGCAGGCAGAGAAACAGGCCAAGCGACGCTGAATAGGAATAGAATACAAATTGCTTTTTTATCTCTCTTAGGGCCAGGGCGAGAGAAAATGTGTTTGCGATTGTTGCTCCTCCGCCTGTGAAGGATAAAGCCTCAGTACTGGGTTTGGGCTCCCTGTTAGCATTCATTCTATCCTCTCCTCTCTCTGTCTCTCTCTCTGTGTCTCTCTTTCCTCCCACTCCCTTTCTTCCCCCCATGCTCTTTTTCCTCTTTGTCTGCTCCACACTCTCTGTCTCTTTCTCCCTGGCGGGAATTTTTTCCTTGCTGTTTTCTTGGTAATCATATCTCCTCTCCTCTCTTCTCTTCTTCCCCTCCCTAACTCTCTCATGTCTCCCTGATGTGTGCTCCTCTCTCCTCTATATGTGTGCATTACTCCGTCTCCCATCACCTCGTTCCCTCAATCATTTTCTCCATTCCTCTTCCCCTTCATGTTTCCATACAAGCTGAATATCTCTCTCCGTTGCTCACTCTCTCTCTCTCTCCCCCCTTCCCTTTCCACGCATCCATCCTTTTTTTTCTCCTCCACTCAGTAGGACTTGTCATGATTTACAGTCTCTCTCAGCTCTTCCTTGCTCACACCGGAGATATTGGAAATTTGGAGTGCCTATAGATCACGGCAGGGGGAGAAGCCGTGAGCCTCCGCTAATCAGCCCTAACAGAACTGTGGAGCATTACAAATCTGAGCTCTCTCTTACAATTAGGCAGCATGTCTGCCTGGCATAACCCATGGCAGGGAGGCTGAGCCTGTGATGTCATCTTCAGCAGTCAGTGTGTGTGTGTGTGTGTGTGTGTGTGTGTGTGTGTGTGTGTGTGTGTGTGTGTGTGTGTGTGTGTGTGTGTGTGTGTGTGTGTGTTTTAGGGGAAAACAGTAGGTTGCTCTCATTAATGCAGAGGACATGCTCCCCTTCTCCACACAGTGGCACTTTTATCCTTACCTCAGCTAACACAAGGGAAGGTTAATGGGCGGTCATAGAGACTCAAATAATGCCATATATGTTTATTAAGCAGCAGCAGTCTCGCCATGTGATGCTTTTATTAATACAATATTTAATTTTAAATACGGGACATGCCTTAAGGGCCAGATAGAAACCTAGCTTTTGAGGACAATGTCAAGGAAAAGAGTTGAAGATCAGATGTTGTTTTCTTGAGGGATTTATCTAGTACATACCGTAGTTTGTCCGTACCTGCAACTCTCTCCCCCCTCTGTCCCTGTTTCCATCCTATGTATACGTGCATTCATATGTTCTGTGTTACAGTATATCCCTTTGGCCATTCTCCAGCACATGCATTTGGGTTTAGCTACGGGAAAGTCTTCTTAGACTCAGCTGTTTCGCGCCCACTAAAACCTGACCTCTGACCCCTTGTCTTTAAACTGTGGCACGATAACATGATTGTTGTATCCATTACTCCATGGATAATGGAATGAAGTGCCTGTCGTGGTTGATAGCCCCAGGCTTGTAATGCAAACAGATGCTCATTACTCTTTTTACTGCTAGACATTTTTTTTTACATGTCTATTCTAGACATACAATCTAGAGGCCAGCTCAAAGGTTAGGTGATAAGCAAGTGGTGTCTTGAGGTAATGACTGGTTTCCATTTTCCATTTTACCTTTTACACATATACTTAACATCCATTTGTAACCTGTCATCCCTCACATTATGATAATTTGCTGATCTCTTCACATAGACTTTTAACTAAAGTGTTATTGAGATGCAGCGAGTCGAAACACACATTAGCAAGACAGCCTATTAACATTTCAAAAACAAAGAATTGGCTTAGGCTAATTTAATCTGCAGAACATCTCCAAAGTAAGGCCACTTTCTTATGTGTCGAGCAAAGTCAGTTGAGTAGAGGAGAAAGATAAGGAAATAAATGAAAGCCTGAGTGAGAGAAAGTGGGAAGACAACATTTACTACCATTGCTGTTTAGGCCTCTGCACATAGTGTGGGTACTATAGAAACATAGTTTGCCATTTGAGTAGCTGACAGAAGCGCTGCAAGGTTCCCAGAGCTTTTCTTTGTTGACAGGCACCATTGTGTTGACTGTTGTAGGCTGAGGTCAAAGCAAGACCTCCACTGGCTCGTTGTGAAGTTTAAAAAACAGTCTGATATATTCACTCGTCCTATTTCACCTCTCTTTTTCTGTAAATGTCTTGTAACTTCTTTAAGTGAATAGGCCTTTATGCAGTGCTAACAGAGCAGTAAGAGAGAACTGCTCAAGGTTTGTTTATGTGAATGTATACTCCAAATAAATTAAAAGAATAAAAAAATGTAAAAAAGCACCATGGTAACTGAAATATTATAGGATACATGCATTGATATCTGATAAGCAGTCAGATTTGTTTATGCAGACACAGATAGTTAAGTCTATAAAGCCCATACATTTACATTTATGCATTTATGGCCTGCGGTTCACTCTTAACCTATGTATAGCTTGTGATGTCAAGGAATCGATTAACTACAGGCTAAACTATACATATAAACACACAAAGTTTGGATGCTTACTGTCATATTTCTGTGCTTGTGTTTGTCCGTCACACAAACGTTGAATTGTATTTCAATTTCTGTAGGCGTATGCACATTATTGTCATTCGCAGGTGTGACTTGGCATACTCTAAAATGTGTAGCTGTGTTTGCGCCTGTGTGTGTGTGTGTGTGTGTGTGTGTGTGTGTGGTGGCATGCCGTAGGCCCCATGCCACCCTTCCATCCCATTAGCTGAGCCCAGCCCCTGTCTGTGTCTGCTTTAACCTTGGCCAGCGGGCAGGAGGAGAGGGAGAGTAATTCTAACCTTAAAAACCTGCTGATTAAAGCTAGTTTGGTGGAATTCGATTCCACTTAATGCCTTTGGCCGTGAGCCCAGCTGGCTAGCATTAGCATCAACAGACACCATGTCTTCAGTCAGGGAGACGGACGTGCATGCGCATGTGCATGAGCTTCCTCTGGCACGTGCAAAATGCGCGGCTGTAAACCCCACATCCCCTCATCTATCTTTCTGTCTCTATTCTTCTCTGTCCTTTGTCTCTCATTCCACTCTTCATCTCTCCCTCTGCCCAATATATGGCTTGTATACCCAATTTCATCACCGCAGTTCTACTACCTGAAATGTCTTTCCTCTCTCAGGGCTTTTTGTGTGGCAAGCGGTCAGGGGTTTCTCTAAAACTGCCTCAGCCCTGTTATTGTTTCCCTTTTGAACTTGATGTATAGCTGTGTTTACGCGTCCAGCGTGGCTAATTAATTTTCCTCTTCAGGGCCTGTGTATCAACGGTTTGTGTTTATTTTACAATGAGTATGCTATTTTTAGAGACAGCCATTTCCATAACACGTGCATTTTTCCACAGCATCATTTGTTTTGCTTTGTTGAGGAATTTAGGTTTGTTTTTCTTTTTTTTTCCTTCAGCTCGGGTGCAGCCTGCCAATTCATTTTGTAGCCCGCTCCGTTTTGACTGATTTAGAGGCTGCAGCTGGTCCAACGGAGAGAACCGGGGAGATAAATCTAAGCCTCTTTTGATTTATTATGTATAATGTCTCATCAACCGTTGCTTAAGTCAGATGCACTGAATAATTATACTGTTACAACTTAACAAGTAGTGGCTTATTTAAAGGGGTATAAAGAAGAAGAATCGTAATAGAGAAAGCACTCGCTGGCATAAAAGCCACAATCGTTGTGCCAGCAACATACATGAGCTGTGCATTTCTCTCTGAATGCAAAATGCAAGAGAGATACTGTATATTATGGGCATTCTGGGCATAGTGCCACACTACTAGACACTACAGATAATTTGATTCCCGCTGAGCGATTGGAAGAGAGCAGAGCAGAGTGGCTGACTGTAAAGACAGCAGGTGAAATGCAGAGCATTACGATATCAGTCGAAAATGAGCTCATCCTCCAAACTGGAAGTGGCACTTTTTAGCAGTAAGTCATCTAATCACGTCTGTATAGAGCCAGAAATCGTTGGTTGATCAATAGTCATCATGGATGCTGTCAATGGCCAGAGTAGTTTGAATCTTGCATGGTCCATGAATCTCTATTGAGTATGGATTTTGCGCTCCCTCCACGGATGGAGTTTGATAGTACTGCCTGATTGGCTGCTGCATGAGCTCTATTTATGCTGCTGTGCCCCGGGCTGAATCACCTGCCCCAGGCATCCATGTGAACAGACATATGCAAACGTGCACGCGCACAGAAGTACACACACAGAAAATGATACATTTCCTCTAATGAAGCAGTGAGCCAGAAGTGACTTTACCAGGTAGATGTCCATGACAAAAACGACTGTAGATAATAGTGCAGAGCAAGTCACTCAATACAGCGAGAGCTGAGAATCATTTATTTGAGATCCGACTTTAGATTATTCATATCCAGAGTGATGATATGTGAGAACAAATGTTGGCTAAAGAAACACAGGAGGACACATGAGTCATACGTAAGTCAGTGGTACAGTCATGGGCGATTTTAGACCGTTTTTAGGAGCTTTTAGAGAGTTTGTGAACTTGTCTGTTAGTGACAGAGGACAAACAATTACCATTAACAGAAACATAGTGTTGGCCTTTGGCTGAGTCTCTATCTGATCTGTCAGAGGGAGAGCAGAAGTGCGGTTGTAAAGTTTAACATTGGCAGTCCCCAGAGAAGAAGTTTGTAATGACATGGCGCAGATTAGAACCCAAACTGAAACGTAAGCAACTAAAATTGCTGAATGTTGGAACATTGTGTCAAATTGGTCGTTATTACTGTGACTTAGAAAGTGTCCGGTTTGGTTCCATCGTAGTGTAAATAATGTCAAAAAATGTTAGCTGATGTTGTTGTTCAGTAGCTAGCTCAGAGATGATCAGATAATTCAATTACTGATTTTAGCAGGGGGGGTTAACACTAACAAGGCACTGTATCTGTGTCACATTCTCATTAGGGACTGAGCCCCCCTGAAGGTCTGATCCTAGAACTGCCCCTGGGTACAGTAAAACTATCCTTGGAAGAGTTGGCTGGATGATATGATGATGGATGGAAACTGGAAGCTGGACAGGGGGAATGTCTTTTAAAAAATCAGGAAGAAAGAGAGATTTTAACCAAATGCATGTTGTCCATGCATGCGCCATATTGCTGCATGCTTGTGCACGTGTGTCGACCTAACAGACAGACAAATGTGTGGCAGCCTCTGACAGTAAGACGTTTGCATCATGGCAGGAAAACAGCAAATTGCCAACATAAATAAGGTGCCATGCTCTGATTAGGACTGTCTTCACACATCATTATGGTCTAATGAGAGAGTTTCCCCTCTCTCTCTGTCTCACTATAACTGCGTGTCTGCTTGCCAGTTTTGTCACCGCAGACTTTGGATTTTGCTAACCCATCTCTAGCTGTGCCTGACACCTGTCAGCCATGATGGATGAATGTAAGTGAGGTGTCGCCAGGGCAACAGGCAGGCCAGGGGCAGCGGTGGCCTCCAGAGGCAGGACAGGTAACCAGTGGTGGCCCTGCCTCTATATCTGAAGGCTTTATTTAGGCTGAACTGTTTATCACTGGGCTGTCTGGCCTGCTTGCCCTGTCTGCACTGTGATCCTGCTCCGCTCACGACCGCTTAAACACCCCGGTATCCTCTCATTGGGCAAAGCCAGAGTTTCATCGCCTTGGCCGCTTGCTTGAGTGACAACATCAAATGAATTTGCTGCATCAGTGTCTGACTTTGGAGGACACACGTCGCTGTAACTCTTTTTTCCTGCTGTCTGCAGTGACAGCACATGAATACATTATGGACACGCTGCTTGTGAATAGTTCTACAAACTATTGAGTATTAGTGTTCCAATGGGTCTCATTTGCACCCCCAACATAAGAGTAAACCAATAATATGTTCACATTGTGTGTGAATGTGTGTGTGCATACTAGGCACACCTATGTATTTGTTTCACTGTTTCTGTGTCAGCGTGCGAAAGCTCTTCAAAATTACACACTTGGCAACTGCACTTTTAATGAGGGGATATGTGTGTATGTGTGTATAATTATGGTTTAATTGCTTGCCCTGTGATGTGCTGTCATCTGTCACAGCCCAAAGACAGCAAATAATGGTTCTGCCGCGTCACTTTGTCACCCAGACGCTCAGCATGCAGAGAGCAGCAGAAACACCAGTAACAGATATGCGGCTTGAATTACTGATAAGCGCTCGAGTTTGATGAGCTTTGTGTATGTGAGCGTGCTTGTGCTCTCAAAAGTATCTTGGCCAGCCTTTCTATCTTTGTCTATTGTGATTGTCTGTGTATGTGTGCATATGGGTGTGTGCGTGCGTGTAACAGTATGTGTCTGTGCTCCTGTATATATCTGTATTAAGGAGTGGGTGTGTGTCTGTGTGTGTGTGTGTGTGTGTGTGTGTGTGTCTTTATGTGTACACAAGCTTACGTGTGTGTGCAAATGTGTTTGATGCCTACTGTATATCGGTACTGACAGGTGCAACAGTTGTGTTATGCTTTAAGCTGCTTGTTTGTCTGGCACGCTGCTTTGTGTGGTTGAGAAATGGAGTAAACAGAGGGAGAGGAAAGCAGCCTGGGGGCTAATTTATTCACTCTCCAGTCGCCCTAGTCACAGAGGCCTGTTACACTGGCCCACCTGTCAATCGTGAGGAGCATGCCATAGCCTCATCCAACTGCACACAGCCACCACAGCCCACTCTCAGTGGGCCAAGCGCTTCAGGCTAGCACAGTATTAACCATGATATATCAATAAACTTGCGTAATTAGAATTAACAAGTCAGCAAGTTTATTTACCACATAAGCAGCATAAAAAACATTTGCCGTTTTCTATGTGCAGTGAAAATGAGTTACGGTTGTATCAGTGTTGGAGTTTGAATTTAAAGTCAAATATTGAATAGACAGAATTGCAACATTTCTGTTTGTAAGCACCTTTTACAAAAGTATTGCAACACATGACTGTAGTGAAATGCATAAACAGTTTAATGCCTTTTAGGCGAATGTGGCGTATTGCATCACAACTGCGTAATCCCTGAGAAAAGGAAACAGTACAGTTTATGACATGAATACTTACAAAACTGCACAGAAGAAATGTGTCAGCTGCTAGCAGTTGTAGTTGACTATAGTAATGTGATGTTCAATGCACTGTGGGAGTGGGAGGAAGCGTCTGTCCGTTGCCAGCGTGGAGTAATGGATGGCAGAGCTATGGGAGTGGGAGGAGGCATACATCCTATTTCAGACAGCTGTAATGGATGAGAGTACAGCAAAAAAAAAATAAGAACAGGAGGAAGTCTGCATGCTTTCACTATCTCAAACTCCCACACCCAGAGTTCGGTAGTATTGAAATCAGTTCACAATAGATGTTTGGAACAATGGAACACCTGGAGAAAGAGTCGAGGCTGTGACTTTTGTTGTTTGTGAATTGGTCAAAGGATCTTTGTATTTGTGAATGTGTTTGACACACAGCCACACACTGTGTGATGTGCTTCTTCTTCTTTTTTAACGATGTACTGTGTCTCTCACCATGTGCCCAGTCTGCGTAGCTGTGCAGTGGTACTGTGGTATAATTAATCAGATGGTTTGATGTCGGCAAATGAGGGTTTATACAGACTTCCTCTGCAGGCCCTGCTCTTTTTAACTAGGTTTTAGTTTAACAAGATGAGCACATAAGACATCTCAAGGCACCTATTTATCACATGGTCCTCAAAGCAATGTAGCCCAACGGCCCCATGCCCCGCCAACCTCCTTCTCTCACTCTTCCCTGCACCCTTTCCCTACCGCCTACCCATTCACATCTACAGTGCCCGAGGAAATGAGCCTAACACACAGTTTCTGAATAACGAACCTGTGTCATCTAAACAAACTGTTACACCAAAGTAGATTGGTAGTGAAGCTCAACCCTCCCGACCTGCTTGTTTGATTTATTCCTGTAAGAGCCAAGCTCCCTGTCTGAAGTGCAAGCCACCTTACCCTCTACCTTTCACAAATATTGTATCGCACAAAATCACAGCCTATTGCCTAGCTGCTGAGGTTTTGGGGAAGAGAGTGCTGTAGACTCTAGCTGTTGATGCTGTAAACAAGCAAAAGCATGCTAGCCATCTCTCTAGGTCACCTGGGAGCCGGGGCCGTGGTCTCCCAGAGAAGGATTGAGGAGGAGAGAAGACGGGAGGAGGATAAGTGCTGCCTTGCTCCTGTTCCTCGATGCACGGCGCTTGGTTGCGTTTGCCTCTGCTGCCTGCCGGTGAAAAATGTCTCCTGGCCCCTCTGCCAGATACCGGGAGGCGTTATCAGCCCTGCCTAGCTCTCTCTACAGTAACGAGCCCCCAGGCACAGTATTATCTGTTTACGATAAGGATATTAATAACACCGTGCTTTAGTTATGTGCCGGGTGCCCCATGGGGTGATGGGAGGGGGGAGGAGGGGGGGGGGGGGGTTGGGGTAAGGAGCACCTGATTCATTCTGTCAGGGGCTCTCTCCAAGCAGGACAGTGGAAAAGTGGAAGAGAGGGAAGGAAAGGAATGTCATATGGTGATGCTGGGACAGTGCTGAGTGCCCCGTTCACTCTCTCCTTCCAGGTCACAGTCTTTGTTTCCGAGAACAATGGCTTGACCATCTGCCAGCAGGTCCATGTGGGAGTTAGGAAGGAGTGTAGGGAGGGAAAAGGTCAGGGGTTCAAAGGTCCCAGCTGTCATGGTCAGCCTATTGTCTGTACTTTACTGTAGTGTAATGTCCTCTCTTTCTGTCCCTCTTTCTCTCTTCCTCTCCTGTCTCGCTTCCCTCCAGTGTCTGTATGGCTGCTACGTCCACTCCTCCATTATCCCCACCTTCCACCGTAGGTGCTACTGGCTGCTCCAGGTAAGAACTCCTCTTCTCCTCCTCTACAGTTCACCACACTTTAGTTTCACTCTCAAACTCTCCCAGCCTATCCACACAAACTTGAATGAGTTGCATGATATCAGTTTCCATTTAACCGAAGCCTTTTCGTTTGACAGCCGGCAGGCAGGCATCAACCTACACCCCCCACCCCCTCCCCCACACCACCACCTCCCTTACTCTCTTCTCTTTTCTCTTCCCAGCCTCCATTTCCCTTATCTTTCCCAGTCATTCACTTCTCTGATGGCATTGCCCATACACGCCATCCAGCACGAGGGCGGTATCTCAGTCTGCTAAAAGCTTTGCCATCTCCCCTGTCTAACAGCTGCAGTGATGGGCAGTAAAAGCGTGATGGAAGACGTTCCCTTACAGTATAGTGTGCTTACAGTGGGTCGTCAAGTCCACAGGCTGAGAGTGGTTGTAAATAGTAGTCCTTTGATCACCTCACTAATACATCTCATAATTTTCATTTAGCATGGCAGCCATTATTGTTGGAAGGTGCCTGATACGTACAACCATTCACACACACAATTTTAAGGGAGCATAAAGCACACACGCAGAGAATAGGGGTGTGTGGAGCTGCTGCTTTTTGTGTCTGCCTATCTGTCTATCTATCTATCTAGTTTATAGTCTTATATCTTACGTATATTGTAGTATAAAGCGTGTTGAGAAAAAAGCATCTTTGGGATAGACACACTTTTGCTACTATGCCGCCAGTTCAATTTCTCTGTATTATGTTCTATTTTCTGAAGACAGGAATTGTCGAGTCACAACATCCCTGCTGTCCTGAATAGACCCAGAAGACACATTCATTTGTAGTCTAACCAACCCCCCTTAACAATGTCTGGTAGCGAAAGAGGAGAGCAGACCGGCTGGGGAAAAGACAAAAGGGAAAAGCTGGCCTCAACAATGCTTAAATAGTAATCAAAATAATTAGTATTCCCAACAGTTTATTTCTCTCTCACTCTGTGTGTTGGCGCTGTGTGTGTCACAGGCTGTAATAACAGCACTAGCAGACAAAAAGCCTGTCTCTTACTTTCTCTTCTGAGTTCAATCAGAAAAGCCACTCAGGTTGTTTTCACTTAAATATATGGTCCAAATGATTAGAGGCAGAGTGGATTATTAAAAGGTCTATGTAAGGAAAGCAAGACAAACAATGAAATAATGGTATATGGAATACATTATTGTGATTCTGGAAATAACACAAGACACAGTGGTATATGTTTATACTTTGGGGAATGATCAGAGGAAGCTGTTGTACTATTGCTGCTTAGTATCTTTTCCATTTGCAGTCTTTTCCATTTGCAGTCTTTTTTTTCTGGAGTCATTTTGTTGTGGTATTAGGAGCTCCCTTAAAGGATAGGTTCACATATGCTTCAAGTCTATCTTAATACAATACTGACATTCCCATATGTGCATTGCAATACTGGCTGCTGTAATTATTCCTCCTGTCTATACTTGCCAAGAAAAGATCCCCTCCTAACATAATTTCAGTGAAATTGATGGTAGACAAATCCACAGTCTTTGTGATATGTAAAAAAAAATGCATTCTAAACCTCACTCAATCATGATTTCCAAAGTTACATCCTTTCTTCTATTCTCTCTTTTCATACTGAAGACTGTACATTTGGAAGATACCCACTTGATCTGACTGCTGAATCGTCCTATTAGCTTCAGCTGAACTTCAAAATGCATTTTAGCCCAGAAGGAAGAAGGAATGTGGATGGTGTCTCCCTTCACTTACAATGGGATTGCGTTAGTAAAAGGACTTTCACAGCCAGTACCGAAAAGAAGAACATTTGCAGCGATTGACAACTCTTAAAACTTACACATACATGGGCATGTAGGTATTGTTTTGTTTTTAAAAAAAGTGAACATATCCTTAAAGTTGAATTCAGTCCTAAAGGAGCACAACTGGGGGATGAAAACTAGCGTACAAACAGAAGGGGAGTAACGCAGAGAACTGGGGGTCAACTGGGGTCACTCGCTTTTTAAAACTACAGCCCTCATTTTTATCATCTCTCTTGCTAGTTTCAGCATACACACGTAAACAGTCATCAAACTTTGAGTACTTCACTGACTCAACTTTCCTTTCCTGTTACAGCAGAAGTTTAGCTAAGAACAACTGGGTTAGTGAATCCTTGGCCCTCACCTCTCCTTCTCTCACACTGCTCAGGAGCTCTCCTGGCATGACTCACAGGCCCCCGGTGTGCATCTAACACATCCACTCATTCAACAACACAAAAAGGACCTTCTGCTGCGCAACAAAAGACATCTATTAACAATAAGTATTTTCTTTTACACTGAGCATTCCTGGAACCACAGATTTAAATCTCTTTTTAGGCAGTTTATTGCATCTGTGCTGACAGGAAACCACAACCACAATGACACCAGAGGTAAAAGATTAGACCACTTCAGTCCATATCTCTGCATATGCAGATAGACCTTCAGCACCTGTCTCTTCAAACCACTTTCAGTCAGACAACTGACAGCCAGCCCTGGTTACAACAGCCCCCCTCTCTCTCTCTCTCTCTCTCTCTCTCTCTCGCTCTCGCTCTCGCTCTCGCTCTCTCTTTCCACCTTTCTCCAGTCTCTGAACCCTCTGCCCCTGACTCCCTGTGTACCATTTGTTGTGTCCATATGAGATTTGCAGGCAGTAGTCTGTCAACAGCAGAGCAGCAAGGAGACTGGAGCTCCCAGAGCGCCAAGAGGGAAAGGTCACCAGTGAGTGAAAAATGTAAATATTCAGCCATCCAGTGGCCACAGTCACGGAGAGACAGGGATGAAAATAACTCCTATTACACAGCACCGACAGGAAGGGAACACAGAGGACAGAGAGGGTAGAGGCAGACTATGACTGAGAGAGAGCAAGTGAGATGGACACAACTTTTTAAAAGTTAGGCTAAAAAAAAACACTGAAGGGAGAGCTGGAGATAAAGATAGATTCAAAGATTTGAAGCCACAAAAAAACATACAGCAGAATAAAAAGGGGACAGTGTGTATATGTGTGTATTTTCCGTTGTGTGTGTGTGTGCAAGAAGGCGAGAAAGACAGAGAGTGAGGTTGGTAAAAGGTTTTTTAGGGAGGGGGGTTTAGCCTGTGGGCATGTGCCTCTTTATCCACTCTTTATCCACTCTTTATTGAGTCAAAGCCTGGGTAATGAGACAGGGGACAGGAGTGAAGACCTGCAAGGGGGGTCCTCTTACACTCCATTCGTTTTCTTTTGTTCTTTTCACCTCTCACTCTCAATCTGCTCATCCCCACCACACTACCTCCACCTCTCTATGGCATTAGACCACTTTAAAATGTCTGGCCCATCCCCGCAAATGGCTGAGACTGAAGAAAAGTACCGCTGCAGTTATCTGGGGTTGCAAACAATGAATCCAAATTGCTGCTGTGACAAAGAGCTGCCCAGAAGCAAGAAAAAGTTCAGATTTCATTGGATTTGGTACAACAAAAGTCCCCAAATCATCATAAACATCATAACAGTATGTATGTACTCTTTAAATGCTGTCAGTTACAGCTGGAGTGTGCATGACCAGATGCTTAAAGAAATATCTAATCTAGAGTTAAGTTCAACGCAGTCTTTCCATCCCCAAGCTGTCATGACACACACTCGCACACAGACAGACACACACTCATTGACACTGAGGATCTCTCCTATCCTGGTGGCACTGATTGATTCTATTGCTCCGTGTCCCCTTCTCTTGTTTAGTGCTAATCGAATGTAATTCCCTGCCTGTGCCTCTCCATCAAATCAGACAGTGGAGTTTGTGATGGCCGACGGGGGCACAGAGGTGCGGATAATTATGATATTAATACGGAGGGGGTCTGAGGGGAAACTTAATTTGTCCTGCTGCCTGCCATGAACACAGAAAGGGGTCAATAGCCTTTCCCGCTTTTCCTTCTTTAAAGAGGAAGAGAGAGGGATGAAATAATGAAATGACTAGTAAGGCAGGAGGGAATGCTGACGACCTTGTTTCTTCATAGCTATCACTTTCTCCCTCTTACCTTTCCCAGCTTAGGCCACTGTGCTCTAGTGTCTGTCTCACATGAATACATTATTAATATCACCATTCACTGCAGTTACATGTTTCTTATTACATTAGTCCTTCAGAGTATAATGACTTTGGCACCACTTGAATTAGTGTTATGTTGGAAAATGAGTTGTCACTGTTGTCCCTGTGATCATTCCAGCACTATTAGACAGTATTTCAGCTATATATGGAATAATTCAAAGGTTACTTAATTGGACAGGCAGAGTGATAACTGTGATTTAAGAGAACCTTGAGCAGTGTAGGTGCTTTGGTGCTGTCCGTGGTGCTGAAACATACTCTGTTCTAAACTTTCTAACTGTTCACCACGTGTCTTTTTTTTCTTTTTTGCTGATTTATCAAAAAAAAAAACAGCCCTTTTGAAGACCCATGCTAGTCACCTCTCATAATAGGCTCACCAATCTCCAAAGAGCAATACACCTGGCCAATGCTGTCAGCAGATCACGTGCAGGGCCCAACACACGTGCTCATCATGCCTCACACCACCAGTCAGGCCAGAGGCCTCTCTCACGCTCTAACTAATTGAATGGGAAAAGTTGAGTGGCTCCTTTGCTGCAGTGATCCGTCATAGGTAGGTCTGCAAGCAGGATATAGTAGCTACAGACTTAGAGCCACATGCCCGCAGGCTAAAGACAGACAGATGGATTCTTTATATCTACCAGAGACCTCTGTTCATTCGGATCAGTTTAGTTGCCTCTGTGTTGAGCACTGGGAGACAGCTGCGGGATTCACAGAGGCTCAGGTGATGTGTGATGACGGAGCAGAGCTGTCAGGTCCAGATTCACCATCAGATACGTCCAGACTATGCAAGGCTACATAATGAATATTTCACTGAGATAAATCATGGATGAGCCTGGGCACTGTTCTGTTGATTTCACTGAGAGGCTAGAGAGGCACGAGAACCTGGCGAGGTTTTGAGTGGCTGTCTACAACCTCAGGGCAAATGGAGGCAGTAGAAATATAATTGCCTTTAGCTATGCAGGCTGTTGTTTGTATCAAGTGGAAATGCACCTCCACAGAGTATGAGATCAGATACATAGCATATGAATTTGACTCCATCACCTGACATTACTGTTCAGCTTAAAACCTTAACCCTGGACAGGCAGAAGAACGGGTGGTAGTGCATGCAGTGCGAGTGTGTGTCTGTATATCTGTTAGCGTGTACTTTCGTGTGTGTGTGTGTGTGTGTGTGTGTGTGTGTGTGTGTGTGTGTGTCAGGCTTTCACGTTCTGTTTCTGCGCTATGGTCGGAGACCATGATGCTCTCAGCAGCATGCTGCTGCTGGCAGGCCCCCACTCTCTCTGCCATGAGGAGAACAGCTGTTTCACAAGCATGTTGGGGTGTGAGCCATGTCCCCGTGGCTCCCCTCATCTCATTTGCTTCTCCTCCTCCTTGTGTGCAGTCACACAGAAACCGTGCATCTGACATCAACCGTCTCCATCGTCTCTACTTAAAAACAATCAAATGTGTCTCTCTCTCTGCTATCACTTTTCTTCTATTCCTCTGAGCACTTCTGCTACCCTCTGCTTCCACTCAGAGAGAAAATATAGAATCAGTTCTAAGTTAGTCTCTGCTCAAAACAGTGACACTGAGGCATCGGACCTCTAAACAAATTGATGGTTACTCTGGTGCTTAATTAATGGCCCCTGCTGGAACACTCTCTACCCGTATGAAGAAAGTGAGAGAAGTTGAGCTAAACCCTAGAGGCACACAGAAACTCTTCTCCTCCTGGCAGACTGATCTGTTTCTCAGTGCCTGCGACCTTTTCTCTAGACCCGTCGCCTAGCCCACCAGCACGGCCAATTATCACAAATCCCCCGCTGCATTTGTCTTGCCATTTTCACTCTGCGGCCAAAGAGGCGTGCATGGCCATAGACTCATGCAGCCTTCTAACCAGCCTTAGCCCAGGTGGGGAAACAGAGGCCCACAACTGGTATATGGTGCTTAAATAATTCAGTTATCCTGAAAGGTTAAGGCTCTGCCAGTAAAGCGAATTGACATTCATACTGCTCCAGAGTCATGCGCCCCACTTTCAGAAGGAGCAGCCATCGACATGTTTACATTTTGTGACTTCCTAGATTGTTATTGACACCATTATTTTACATGTTAGTCCTATGCCAATAATGTAAGCATTGAGATTAAAATAGCTTGTTGAAGAGTATTGCGACAGACCTCGATCCTGAATTGATATTACCCTGTGTGTTGTACTCCATGAGTTTTCTCTCCAGAAGTCTTTTGCTGCCTCTCCCATATTAAACAGTAATGGAGTCCATGTGCATACTGTCCCCAGCCAGGCTTATTTGTGTTTATGCCTTGCCTGTGTGTGTTTGAACATGGAGGAGATCAATGGCTCCACACTAAGTCTGTTCTTAGCTGTTCCAATCTCTGTGTCCCTCAACTCATGTCAAGCCACAGACCTGCCCGTGTCACCATGCAGGCTTGGGCATGATAACACACGCAAGTGTGCACGCATCTTCCAGCTTCCCGGAGAACACTGGTCACAGCTAATGACCAGAACTGTCCGATTTGTCCTGCCCTGATTACTCCTCTGAGCCCCAATTAGCCGTGGATGAGGGCTGACATCCCGACACAATCACTTGGATGTGTCATAGAGGGAAAGGTGAGACAGGGAAGGAAGGGATAGAGGTAAGAGGGACAACAGTTAATGTGTGTGCTAAAGGCTGAGGAGAAGAACGGTAGTCGGTATGAAAGCCGTAGTAATATAGTCGTTCACTCTGCATTCATTCAGATATCGATCTCAGTTCCCCTTTAACCAGCTACCACTCATCAACAAACCAACAGCTCTGATTGCAATTTCTATAATTGCCAATTTTCGTTGTGGGTTTTCATTGAGGGTGTTGGCTGCATCTGGTCTGAGACAGGCTGATTTCTCTGTGGATTAAGGGATGAAGAGACTAAGGACTGTTTGTAAAAAAAAGATATAAGATAAAAGAAATAAGCTATTGGGCCAAAGTGGTGAATCAATTTATTAGATGAAGTGAATACTAAAGGTCTAGGAGCCTCCAAGGGAATTTTATTATGGATGAAAACAATGCCATTTGTTTTCCTAATTGTCAATAAAAATCTCTGTTATGAAGATTGTTTTCATCTGTCTTCACCTTATGTCCTCTTGTTTTCCTTTTTCCTCTGCCTTTTGTTCTGGCCTAACCCCCACCCCCAATCCCTCCGCTCTATCTGTCTTTATTTCTCTCTTCCACTGAGTCTCCCCAGGATTGCTGAGCTTTCTCCCCTCTGCAAGTTTTGAGAGAAAATCTCAAATCTCTTTTTTTGGCTTGCTCTCATTCTCTCTCAGTAGGGGGCAGTGGAAAAGTAACTACAAGGGCACATAAAGCCTTCAGAGTCAAACCAGACTTCTTTTAGTCTTTTTTTGATCTGGATAGATGACATATTGAACACACATGCGCACACACCCTTCAGTGGGATAGCTCTGCTCCTATCTCTGTCTGCTCCCCCACCTCAAAGCCTCGCCCACGCAGACCTGTGGAGACACAGAGATTGAGAGGAGGAGAAAGAGAAAGCATAATGTAGAAGGGTAGGAGAGAAGGAATGGCAGCAGGGAAGGAAACAAAAGGTGGGAGGGGTGGAGATGCTATGAGAATGGGGGATTAGTGGTAGAAGATTAGAGGTAGAAGATGATATCATTTGGTAGAGATGAGCGGGAGCAAACGAGCAGTGCAAATCACCCGACATTAACGAGCTACCTCGTAAATTACTGCAGCCGAGTGTATGCTTGGAGCTGGATCTGGATAGGGCTGCGTAGTGCAAGGGAGGCATAACGCTTGTCTTAATATTAATATTATTTACTGCCCGTCCCAATTTATATTGGTTGTCTCTCATAGCCCAATATTCGCCTCCTGTGGCAGCATCAGAGGATGTTTCCTTATAAATAGTGGGAGATTTTCGTCAGCCTGAGTGCCCCCTGTGTGGCCCATCCTAACCACCGTGCAGTCTGCAAAGCATAGATTCCCCTCCTCTTGTACCCCAATAGGGGAAAGCGCAACAAAAATAAAAAATGTGACTTCCCCTGTCAAGTTATTCCCTCGGATAATTTCGATTTGACAGGCTTTTCCTCATCTCCCTGTAGTGTTTACAATATTTACCTCCCAATGCAGAAGCTGTAGCAAAGCAGGAATAGGGAGTTATTTAATTATAATAAAATGAAATGTGAGTTTACTTTTTTTTCTTGGGTGTGTTGAAATTCCTTAAACCACTTAGACGTATCCAGCAGAGATTCCAGCAATGCAGTTGAAATGAATGTGTGTATAAACCTGCATGTTTCAGACTGTTCTCCAGGGGAGGCAGCCCAAAAGAGAGAGGGGGGGGAGAGACAGAGTCAGGGTTAATGCAGAGAGTTGGAGTCTCTCTAATTTTGTGCTCTTAGGGGGTGAGGGAGGGTAGGGTAAGATGGGGAAATATACATTTCTATTTTAGCCAGGAGCACAGCAGCAGGAGAACGACTTTCATTGGCTGCAGTCTAAATATTACATGACTTCCTGATGGCAGTGTGCTGTCCGAGGCACTGTCTGGCCTGGTATTAACCTGTCCGGATAAATCAGCGGTTAACCCAACTCTGTTCCTCTATCCAAAGTACCGTTTCTTCACTTCTTACCACATTGTCCCTCTGTTTCACTTTTTCTATGACCCTTTGGCTTCACCTGTTTCTCATGCACCATTTCTGCCTCTGGAGCGCTTTCTATGGTGCAACCCACTTTGTGTGTGTACAGTGTGTGTGAATGTGGAGTTACTCTGTGGTCCTCTGCCAAGGCCCCTAACGTCATATGCAGCCTGGCAGGTGACAAATAGTTTTTTAATTGCTTGCACCAGGAAAATCATTAGTCTCTTCCCTTTCCTTGGTGGGACCAGGCAGGACGTGTGCGCAATAATAATAGCCTCAGTCCTGTTTGCCGCTTCCCGCCTGCTATTTTTAGAACAGGTATTTTAAGGGCCCTCTCTGTGTATGCCTGTGTGTGTGTGTGTGTGTGTGTGTGTGTGTGTGTGTGTGTGTGTGTATGCCCGTGTGTGTGTGTGTGTGTGTGTGTGTGTGTGTGTGTGTGTGTGTGTGTGTGTGTGTGTGTGTGTGTGTGTGTAGTCCACATTAAGCGTGGGCTAAATGGTCCAGGGGTGTTTTTCCGTGCTTGTGACAGAGGAGGGAGTGTGTTCGTCAACCCTGTTCCTGCCTCATGAGAGTTTTTCTCATTGCTCTTGCTATTCCCCAGCCCCAGGAGCATGCTGTGTGTGTGTGTGTGTGTGTGTGTGTGTGTGTGTGTGTGTGTGTGTGTGTGTGTGTGTGTGTGTGTGTGTGTGTGTGTGTGTGTGTGTGTGTGTGTGTGTGTGTGTGTCTGGCAGGCTCTGGCCTAGGCCATTGTGCTGTAGTGCATTACTATAGCAATCCACCGACACAGCGGCCAGCCAGATGAAGCCGTCCAGTTTATGGAGCAACCTGCAAACTCCAGCTGCTTTTGGTTGGGATTGTGCTTAGTGGTGAGATATAGTATTGATTTTCTCTCCTCGGTGCCCTTGCCATCCCTGCGTAGATATGCACCAGTGCTCAGCATCCATTCACTGAGAGAGGGGGGGAGAAAGCAGAGGATGATGTTTATGTGACGATACTGACCCCATTCGTTCACATGGAAAAGGCGTGGAGCGTGAGGCGGCTAGACAGCAGAGGGGAATTGAGTTTGCGCGGCTCAGATTGCAAGATGAACCCTGAATTTGATTTCTGTGTTATACTAGCATTTGTTATTATAAATCTGGGCGTCTGAAGGTGTTTGTGTGTCTGCATTCTTGTATGGGCCTATTATGTGTGGGTTTGTGTGGATTTATAAGTGTGTGTGTGTGTGTGTGTGTGTGTGTGTGTGTGTGTGTGTGTGTGTGTGTGTGTGTGTGTGTGTGTCTGTGTGTCTGTGTGTGTGTGTGTGTGTGTGTGTGTGTGTGTGTCTGTGTGTCTGTGTGTCTGTGTGTGTGTGTGTGTGTGTGTGTGTGTGTGTGTGTGTGTGTGTGTGTGTGTGTGTGTGTGTGTGTGTGTGTGTGTTAGCAAGCAATTTGGATAAGTGTGCTGTAGATTTTTTTCCTTTTTTTGTCCTTGGTTTGAGTCCCAGTGGGGAGCCATGTACAGCACTGTTCCAAAGACATTCAGCTCCAACTCTCCCTCCACTCCCTGCCCTCCCCCCACACCTCCCCCTATCCCGACCTTCTTTCCTTTAACAACATGGTAAAATCAAATACATGCTCAGTTATAATTTGAAACATTTTTGTGGAACCCCCAGCCGTACTGAAGCAGTTAATGTAAGCGCCTCATTACGCAAAGTATTTCATACATAAATGATATAAGTCAAAAAATGTATTAAGTATTGTATGAAAAATATTAGTGTGTGACCTTTCTGTGAATTGTAAGTCTGTCACCCATAAAATGTTTAAGTAATAAAAACTGAATTGAACCTTTAGACTGTCAATGTTAATAATTAGGTGTGCAGTACATCAAACACCAGTAACCACAGCTCTCTTGTCCCTTTCTGACACACACACACACCCACACACACACACACCCACATACACACTTCTCCAAACCATTTAAACTTTGTGGTAAAAGGAACACGTGTGCGTGTCGTAACTCTGTCTGACGGCTCCACCGTTAGCTTAGCCTAGCACAAATCCTGGAGGTAACTAGCCTACTGCTCCGAGTAAGTGACAAAATAACGGCAACATGTTCCTATTTACATGTTGTAATTTGTATAGTCACAGCGTGTACAAATAACAACGTCACTTGAGACACAGCCATCTTCTAACTGTATACAAACTGGGAGCTATATTCTCAGAAAGGGAAGCAGCAGTGCTACTTGGGCGGAGTGATACGCTGCAGCTCTGAGCAGAGCTGCAAGCGTATTACTCCGCCCAAGTAGCACTGCTTCCTTTTCTGTGCTAGGCTAAGCTAACGGTGGAGCCGTCAGACAGAGTTACGACACGCACGGAGATGAGAAGGGTATGTATCGACTTGTCTAACTGTCGGGGTTACGGTGAATAAGCTAATGTCCCAATAAGTCGGTGTCTTCCTTTAAAGCCCCAGTGTGTAATGTTTGTAGTTGTTCATTATCAAAATCTCTGTTGCCCTTCACAAACTTGTCCTTTTGTATGAATATTTACCACCACCATCAATTCCAAGTATTCCTATTGGCTTGAAATTTTACATAATGCATTCATGAACTGTGGTAGACGCTGCATAGTCATGCGCCATCTTGAAATACATTAACCGATAAGGGACATACAGGACATACTGCTCCGCCTTTCACGTTTTCGACTCACAGCTGCTGCTAACGGGTATCGTAGCTTCCCGGCCCCGGAAAGTTTGAAGAAGGAAACATGGCGGACCACACGTATTCAAAATCCAAATTTCAGGACTAGGAGTCTTCTTCTTCTACTTCGCCCAGAAAAAGAAAACGGAGATTGAAAAGAGCAAGAGACCGGCGTCATCAGAAAAAAAGAGTGAACATTGGAGCTGCTGTGGATGCACACACCAAATCCCAACTAGTTAATTATCCTCCGCGCTGCAGTCTCTCTTTTTCTCTTTCTCCTTTCTGTCGGGTGCCTGCTCGTGGTGTGAAGCGCACGTCCGCGTCACTCTCTGACGTGCACTTCAACAAGACGGCCTTTTGTACACTTTTGGCGGCTACTGTAGCTGTAATACGTACTTTCAACTGCATGGCGAGAGAGAGTTGATTGCGATATATGATCTCAAAGCTAGATGGGAGAAACTCTTACACAATGGGGCTTTAAAATATAATGATATAAACACACTCTTCAGTCCCTTTTCACTTTTCTTACCCAACGTCCCCTCAACGTGTGAAATGTATGAGTTGTAATGACTAATACTAGAGCTGACCTAACAATGAAATGTCCCCTTGCCTTATACATCCTCCTGTATAAGGCTTCCAGCTTCTAGCATGTTTGCTTTATCAGGTTTGGTCAGCAACTGATGATTACCCCTAGAAAGATTGCAAAATGATTTCACTGTGTTTCAAATGTATTGGAAATAAAAATACTAAGAATGTATTGCTCGGTTTCAAAGCCTGGCCTGAAAAAATTAATATTTTGGAGCTTCTACCAATAACTAATCAAAGTGAAAGAGACTAGCCCATAAAGAGATGATAAAAATGTCTCTCTTGTTACACTTCATTACACAGAGTTGTATGGTGGCCCACATCAGAAGTGTCACAAATTGGTTAGCCAAACAGCTGAAAGCCACTACTGTGTGTGTGTGTGTGTATGTGTGTGTGTGTGTGTGTGTGTGTGTGTGTGTGTGTGTGTGTGTGTGTGTGTGTGTGTGTGTGTGTGTGTGTGTGTGTGTGTGTGTGTGTGTGTGTGTGTGTGTGTGTGTGTGTGTACATGTGTGCGTGTGTTATCCAAGCCAAGCAGTCCCACCCTGGCAGTGCTGAGACTGGGGAGACCCAGTCTCTTTCCAGATTCATCTCTCCAGCTTTGTTTGACTAAGTAGTGCCATGGTGTTGGTGCTGGAGAGGGCTGGAGTGGTAACAGCAGCAGCAGCAGTGCAGCGTATGCGTGGGTTGCCTGAGCCAGTGGGGCTTGGCACAGAGAGGCAGCATATGTTCATGGCCAGCTTCCTTCCTTCTCTCCCATCTTTCTCTCTCTCTCTCTCTTTCGTCTCTCTTTCTCTCTCGCTAGCTCACTTTTGATAACCCTCATCTTTTCCTCCCCCACCATCTCCCCCCTGTTTCCTTTCCACTTCTCTTGGCTCTTCGCATCCTGCTATCACCAGAGATCAAAGGGCGGTGGGGTTCCCAGGGTCCCCCAAGGACAGCCCACCATGTCTCACTAATGCCACATCCCCATCTTCTAACAGAGACACACACACACACTCCTCTTTGTCATTTTGTCATTTGGCATATGATCAGAGAATAGTCGGCGCAGCAGGTAGTACCTTGTGGCTGTGAGGGGGCTCGCTGCTTCATTTTGTTATGCCTTTCCAAGGCTTGGTCACCAGTACCTTGGCCTCTCTGTGCCCTACATAAACTCTGGCTGTTATCCAAGCACGTCAGAACCAACTATTTCTGAATACTACTGATTAATTGTAAGATATGGACCACCATCCTGTTGCCTAGCAAAGGGTTAACTGTGTCCCAGATAGCCCCAACCAGCTGTTTCAGCCTTTCACACCTTCTCTCCTGCTGCCTGCTCTCCTCCCTGCCTCTTGGACCAGTAAATGAACACTCATTTGCAAGTTAGATAAATCCTTTGAATGTATTATTGATGCAAACAAATTAGCCTGTAGGCCCCAGACAATACCTAATGGAGCCTTGGCTTCTGGGTGAGGTAGTTTCCAGCGAGGGCACTGTCGGTGTTCCAGGATTGATGCCTGCTCTTCTGCCCCTTAATTATTTCTCCTACAAATTATTCAGCTGTTCTGATGCTGTTCGGGGTTTAAAGCAGTGCTACTTATTGCTGCCTATATGATTCCAGGCATCAACCCAGCCACATTCATTAGTTTATTAAAGAAAGAAAAAAAAGACACAGGCAATTAGATAACTGGGATAAAGCCACCGAAATGAGGGGATGTGTTATTATTCAAGTTTATGCACACTGCTCATAATTCACTGGGGTTTATGTTGGTGTTGCTTTTTCAAGGATATTCTCTTATCTTGTTGTACACAGACACATGCACACATTTTAACAGCCTTATATAAGCCTGTTCGAGTATTTACAGACACTCAAACTGACTTCCTTTACAAATATGCATAGAAACACTGGCAGAATGTGTGTGGCTCACACACGCTATGGTGTGGACACATAAACACTAACACGTACATACACACACAGAGGAACACACAAGTGCACGTAATGTATGCTAGTTGGCCGTCGAGGCTGAGGTTGTAAAACCATGAGAAGAAAAAGTGAGAGAGGAGATGAGAGACAGAGAGGACTACCGTACTGTCCTCAGTGATTAGGACACAGTATTGATCAGAGGAGGGAGGGGAAGGCAGGCTGAGAGGGGGAGGGAAAGAACAGGCCCCAGGGCTCAGGCCCCAACTCTCTGGTGGCCTCTGCTCTGTTCCTCTCCTGCAAGCTGGCCAGGGCCGTCGGGAGATACATCAAAGGACCTTATCCTTCCATCCGTCCCATACGCACACACACAAATACACATATTAATGCATGCACCATCATTCCTCTGGCCTTTGAAAAATGATCTATTTGATGATCATTTCCCCTTTTGTTCCACTGTTAGACATCATAAATCAAAGCTGATATGTTATCGCCAGGGTGTTAAAGAGAGCCACGGCCTCCTATACTCTCATGAAGTCCTATTTTCACGGTGTGCTTGTGGCTAGTAATTACCAAGTGTCACTTTCGTTAACATAAAAAAGTTTATATAGTATAGTATCTTCCCTAATTGTGTGTAGTCAAACTTACAGATTTTAAATCTTGGCCAGCAAATTGCCTGAATGAACTTGTTCTTCGTTGATAACATCTTTAGGTGTGTCCAGCCTTCCAAACACCACAGAACAAGGATAGTGTCAGAAGTCAACAGTTGCAAGTCTCAAGCATGGTAGACAGAATCAGGCAAACAGATCAAACACAGTCACACGCTCACACACACACACACACACACACACACACACACACACACACGCACACACACACACACGCACACACGCACACAAACACACACTGGCATCAATCAGCTGGTCATGACGGTGTGTCCATATTCTCTCCCCAGTATTCAATGTGTGTAGAGGAAGTAGTCATTACTCTGTGCAGGGCCAGACTTGTGTTAATGCATTTTCTCCTCTTACTATCTTTTCCTCCCCCCCCCCCCCCCCCTTGCCTGCTTTTCAGCTGACTCTGGGCTTTGGCAATCTTATTTGCCTTTCAATCCAGATCAATCTCCATCTTATCTACGGCTCCTGAATCATAAACATTTCATAGGCTCAACCTTGACACTGACAGACATGAGGTGCTGAAGGGTTTGTGTTAAGGCTCTTTGGAGGCTTGTTGATGCTGGACTCCACTCAGTCCGAAGAGAGTGTTAGAAATATTTCACTGTTGAATTCTGCACCACGATGCACAATACACTACGAACCCCGATCCTGCACAGCTGTCGCATCATCTCAGCAGGAGACGCACACAGTGTTGCATGCGTTTTGTGTGTGTGTCTGTGTGCATGTAAACTTACATGCACATATTTGAAGTATATGTCTGGTTTTGTCTGTGTGTATGTGTGTGATGCATTATTCATAAGAAGAAGCATTCATCTCAGTGAGACACCTCAAACAATTTGGAGACGTGGTGTGCTTAACGGCTTAATGTAGTTGCTGCAATTTGGCTCTCCTCTGGCTGATTAACACCGGCACTCCAGTCCTCACTGTGCTTTGCCTCACGAAGGATTATGTGTTATAAGAAACATGGCTTCCAAGGGAGTTGATGAATATTTCCCCAAATTTACCTGTCATTTTCTGATTTGAACATCTTTCAGAATACGCACTCCTATTCAATTTCTGTCTCGCTATTTAGTCGCTATCAGAGGGAGCTGAAAAGAGGTGAACACTAACCGCTTTCTAGGCCAAATGCCCTTGGATTACTGTGTAAAAAAACTGCCCCACTGTTTCTATGTGTTTTCAACGGAGGATACAGACTTCCTTTACCTCATTTTCACTCTACTCTCTTTTTGTATCCCCACCTACATTTTTGCAAAACAGCAGGTCAAACTTTTACTGTGTGTATATGTGAGTGCTGCCAACAGTAGAGCAGTCAGCAAAGTGCCACCTCAGCACCTGTGCTTTAATGATTAATACCATATTGATGGTCTCAATTAATTTCCTATTACACCACCAGAAGGCTGCGGTCGCTCTGTCTCTGTCATGGCCCTGCGCTTGTTTTGGGAAGCCTCTTTGTGGCAGCTGCTGGATGGAGATAGTATGCTTCTCACTACCTCTCTCTCTCTCACACACACACACACACACACACACACTTTTACATACAGATGTACCAAACATGCACACACACTAGTATCTTATGGAAACACACACGCACAGTATTACACGCTGCTTTGCTCCTCGCATTTCACACACTTGCACACAGATAAACAAATAAAATGAAACAGTCTTTTTTAAGGAGGACTTGCTGTGTTTTAGTTAGTGTTCTGCAATGATCAAAAAACTCTTTAGAGCCCCAGAGATTTAACTACACCTTTTTGTACAGTGCTCTGCAGCAATTTTACAAACCACTACACTCACCTGATTGTGTGACTGGTATAGCACAACCCCCTGTGTTTTGCATTTGAACCTGGTGTGATATGCAGCACTGCGTTTTAGGCCGCTTTCTAAAGCTTATGCTTTGGTTCTTGCATAATCCCCTCCCCTGCAGTGCTGCTACATATTTGTAACAGTGTGTAAGATACTCATTTATTCCCATGATGATCTCTCTCTGAGCTGTGATTTGATATAACATTCCCATGACCTTAACTGTCTGTGGACCTGCTCCATGGATCAACTAGCAGTCAACACTGCCCCTGTAGAGAGGCTGGGGAAATGCTTGTGTTTGTCGATCAGATTGGCAGACTTCTGATGGCCGCCCTTTCTCTTCTCTCTTCATTACCTTTTCATATCCCATTCACGACTTCTTATCTCTGACCACTCCGTACTTCACCCGATAAACTCTTCTATCTCTCTCTAATATGTCCTGTTAATCTCAACCTCATTCTTTCTTTCAGTCTCACACAAAACCACACATGCACACACACACACACACACACACACACACATACACAGTCTTTATTTTTTCATTTTTCATGTGGACCCAATACACACCATTGGTTGCTAGAAAACCATTTGAGCATTTTTTTTTTCCCAGGGGCAGACATTTGATTACCCATTTGTATAATGTGTGTGTGTGTGTGTCTGTGTGTGTGTGTGTGTGTGTGTGTGTGTGTGTGTGTGTGTGTGTGTGTGTGTGTGTGTGTGTGTGTGTGTGTGTGTGTGTGTGAGTGTGTGTGTGTGTGTGTGTGTGTGTGTGTGTGTGTGTGTGTGTGTGTGTGTGTGTGTGTGTGTGTGTGTGTGTGTGTCTCCGGAGAGAGGTCTTGCCAAGCTGAGCTCTGGGGCTGCTCCAGTATCCAGCCCAGTAATAATAATGAGCCCCTCACCATGCTTGACAGAGCACGCAGGCTCAGCAGTCCTGTGGCCATTGCTGTTGTCATTGTGTGTGAGTCTCTTGACATATCTACATGTATGTGCATTTATGCTCTACTAGTTTGTCCTTGGCTGGGTCTGTTTTCTGTTACAACCTCAACGGTTGTTGTTGATGCTGACAACCGGTGTTATCTATTGTTGTTCAGTGGGCCATTGCAGAAGCAGATAGTGGCCAGGTTGGACTGTCTTGCTGCTGGACACACATCAGTCCTCCCTGTGACTCCCTGTTTAGAAATGCACCAGCACATCTCCCCTCTGCTGCTCCTTTGAAGTCCTGATTCGCTCACAGACACGGGCAGAGGCACATAAATAGCATGCCTTGTCGACTGGCACGGGGAGAAAGACGACACGCACAAACAAATCAGACGCGGCACTGATATGAAAGGGAGCGAGAGCAGAAGACAGGGAGAAGGGAGAGATGGCATTAGCTGTGTTTTCCTCCTCCAAATGAATTGCTCTATGCCCTCAGAGGAAGAAATGAAAATGAGAGAGTGGAACAGACTCAGAGAGAGCCAGAGGTTGAGAGGTTATTTTGAGGCGGAAACAAAGAAAAGAACTATAAAGAGAGAGCACACGGTTAAATCCTCCCTGTGTCTGAGAGAGCTCAGAGACTTCCTTTCCATCCTTTTATTCCAGTGTGAATTGTGTCACCTGGATGGCCACTAAATATTAGGATCAGTGCCATGGGCTCAGCCAAGGCCATTATGGCAGCCGGATGGGATCCTGATGGCCCTTTCTCAGCTTGCCCCTGGGCAACGTGGCCTCTCACTTGGGGGACCACCACAACTAATGGAGAGGGTAGTGTGCTCTGAAAGGGCCTTAGGAAGAATAAGGAGGCTGTAAACTGTGAGTTGAGTTGTGGAAGCTAAAGGGGCATCAATGCCTCACTGCCCGGCTTACCGCCTGACTTACTGCCTGCCTGCTTGGCATCCAGAATGCTCCTCCATATTCAGGTTCTGAATACTGGCCTCTCGCACTTTTATTGTAATGCATGCAGATGCTTTGCACAGCAACATACACACTCCACCTTTTTACTGTGCACTGCAGAAATAAAATATTTCAAAGCAGGGAGGAGCCACGCACAAAAATAGAGGAGCACTCTCTTGCATACTCACTCGCAGACATGTAGAAATGCGAAATGCACTCACATATCTGCACAATTAAACACACAAGTGCACAAACACATGCACATACACACACACTCATACACACAGACTTGCATTCCCCCACCCAGAGTGAAGCAGTTCTGCCCCTCTAAGCTGAGTTATTTAAAGCCCCGCTCTCTACTCCATCGGAGTGATTATGTGCTACTGAATTAAACATCACAGGCCTCAGCCCCTGGCTTCCTCTGAAACACGCTCAAACATGCTGGCCTCTTCCTGTTCCTCAAAAGTTCCAAGTTCTGCCTTTCATGTCTCCCAGCCAGTACACTAGGTAGTGGAGGTAAAGAGGTGGAGTATCAATCTTCTCTAAATCAGGATCTCCTGCTGTGCCTCCTGCTCTGCCGTCCTCCTCAAAGACCTTGGACGGGTCAATCGCGGCAATTCACATGAAGAAACTTTCTGTAAACTGGCTATTAGCCCTGGATTGGTCCCCACATCGGGCATCGTTTTAGCTTGCCGCTCAGGCAGTGTTGCAGTTGGTGGAGAGCCGGGTGCAGTAGAGGGTGAACTGTGGCAGTTAAGTTGAGCGTTGTCTCCAGACACCCCAATTAGGGTTTCTGTATTCTAAACTGGGAACATTTAAACAACCAGTTTGTCATAAAGGACCCAGAGAGATCGGGGATTGCTCTGCCACCTCAACAGAGGCTTCAGGCTGTTTACTGCCTTGTTGGGAAGGTTTGATGTGGGGTTTGTTTACCTCGGTGTGTGTTTGTGTGTGTGTGTGTGTGTGTGTGTGTGTGTGTGTGTGTGTGTGTGTGTGTGTGTGTGTGTGTGTGTGTGTGTGTGTGTGTGTGTGTGTTTATGTACTGCATGTGTGTGTGTGCTTGTGCTTCTGTGTGTCTGCACAAGGCAAGGCACCAGCCAGCCAGCCACCCCCACATTCCAAAACACACCCGTTGGCAGTGAGCGATAAAGGTTCCAAACAAAAGGAAGAAGTCTTGTGCCTCGTGGAGGTGAACTTACAGCACCACAGAGGCAGCTGACCTTGAAATGAGCAGTGGTGTTTGGGGACAGGCGGGGGAGGTCGGTGTTTAAGAGTGCAACCTCAGTGCCAGAGGCCAGGAGGCTGCCTAATGACTGGCACCCCATGCCATCCATCACTATGCCACTGCCAGGGCAACTGCCCCCGCACAGCCGAGAGAGCAGAGCCTTAATAACCCTTTGTACGTTCAGCGGTCCACAGCACACAACATGAAACACAAGCATATAGTACACAGGTGTTCCACATCAAACTGCACATACATTTGCAAAGATGCACACCACACATTATAATGTGCAACACACGCAGCATGAATATGCAGTCAAAATAGCAGATCCACTCAGTCTCACACTCACAGCTCATTGCACTCATTTTGCATGCATACTGATGTACGTACGCCAGCCAACATACAGAAATCTGCCTCTAGATACTCATTCAAACGCTATTTATAATTTAACGTAGGCAGACGCAAATACATAAAGGCCCAGATACATCCACAAACACAAATACATCAACACATGCACCTCTCCTCTGTATTTATGCCTTGATCCTGAATGTTTGTGACAAAACAATTGACTGTTCCTGCTTCCATGATATTTTGTATTGAAATGGATATCCCTGTAGCCTGCTAGTTCAGTTCTCCCATGACGGATTGTCTCATATCTTTCCTCCTTTGCTTATTTTCCCCATTCCTTCCACAGAGTAAAAGTGGAAAAGGTTTTTTTTCCCCATACCTAAGGCCCTGGCTGCTCTGCTCTTTCCGTCACTATGACAGGCTTTGAAGCCTCTATTCCTGGGAGTGGGCCTTTTTTTTTATCAGAGAGGAACAAGGTTTCCTCTTGCACTCCCAGGCTCATCCACGTTGCATGAAGCATCCCCTCTCATTTAATATCCTTTCATGTTAATGGTGTTCTTATCGTTCCTGTGCACTGGTTGTGAAAGCTAGGCCTACTACGGTAGAGTACAACCGTTGAGCAGAGCTGCCTGCCGATATAAGAGCTGTTGCTCATCTTCTATCTGTCTCCGTCTCTCTTTTTCCACGTGTGTCTCTTTCTCAAACTCGGCCTCTTTCCCTTGCTCTCTGTCTCTTAATGAGCAATGGTGAGGCTGTTGGAGTAGCAGCTACATGGAGGTGTTCCAGGAGAGCGGCGGGGTCACAAGACAGCGAACACATTACTTGACCACTCATACCAGATTCTACCAATAGATGTGCTTTGTACTCAAGTCTCAATTAGCTCAGCATACACATTCACTACCTCACATTCAACAAAAAGTAGAAGGTCATTGTCTCCGCCGACATCAAACTCCGTCTTTGTCTTCAGCTCCATTAGCGAGTCTCTTTCTTGGAGTAGAACAGGGTGTATCACTTCAGGACGAGGTAGGCAGTCACTGAGAGATCGTAGGAGCCCTGCTTGCCTCTAAGTGCGTGGGTGCCAGAGAAACCTGTTGCCTGGCTACAAGAGCACCTTTATCCTCCTGTTGCGATGGCGATGTCCTGCATATCGCTTGTGTGTGTGTGTATTGTGTGTGTGCGTGTGTGTGTGTGTGTGTGTGTGTGTGTGTGTGTGTGTGTGTGTGTGTGTGTGCGTGTGTGTGTGTGTGTGCGTGTGTGTGTGTGTGAATGTGAACTTTTTAATGTGTGGCTCGTGAACTGTGTATTAGATTAGACTGTGAATGTGTGATTTTTTTTTCATGTGCAAGCATGCCTTTGTATGCTGATGTATTTGTGTTTGCTTGTGAGAGAGAGAGAGTGGTGAAAGGAGGGGTAGGAAGGCGCACCACCACCCACTCAGCAGGCCTTCCGCCCCCATGGCTGACTCCCCAAGACTCTGCTAGTAATTAGCTCAACATCTATCCATCTGTTCTAGGGAGGCACAGTAAACATTAACACAGCACAGCAACATCAAAATGCTGGCTGGAGACATGCTACATTTTACATATGCATGATGTGTTCATGCTTTAAAAGGCCTTAATATGGAAATGATTGGCACACATGCTTACAGGTATGGCCAACATGCTGACATGTATGTATGTATAGGCTCGAGCTTACATACACACAGTATCAGTATAGTATCAGACACATCCTCACCCACATGCTCACCACAGGCTCCTGCAACTGAATCCCAGTCTTCCCTTTTACTGCGGAAGTGAGACTGGAAAGCTGCCTTGAGACCCGCATGGGAAACGAGTGAAAACACAACCAAAAGGCTACATTACACAATTAATCAATAAGTTAATGAGATTTCATTTTCTCTGGAAAATAGTATCCAGCAAAAAGTTCCCCCTCTGCCGTTTTCTCCCTACTCCTAGATAACTAGCTCCTGATATTACACTGTGGAAAAAGAAAGCAGCCAGCAGGAAACTAAATTAAATTACCATCCTGATAGATTTATGTGATGCTTTACATTTTCATTGTGTTGTTTTCCTCTCAGAGTGGAGGTGGGCCTACATTGGGAGAAAACTGTTAGATGTGTGAGAAGAGAGAAAGAAGCAAAACAAGAATGGGAAAAGAGAGCAAAATTTCTAGACAGACAGATAGAAGATTCGTAATGGTAAAGCAGGGTGACACAGATCACTTGTGTTTGGATGAGCTGTGTGTGCGTGTGTGTGCGTGCGTGCGTGCGTGCCTGCGTGCGTTGATGTGTGAGTGAGAGAAGCTGGGAGTGTGGGTGTTGGAAGGAGGAGAGTGAACTCCACATGTATGATTGTGTAAAGCTAGCCCTTGTGTTTCTTGTGAGGATCATATGTGTCTGTTACAGAATGATAATGACTTTGTCCTTGCTCAGTCTGTCTGTGTGTGTGTGTGTGTCTGTGCTTGTGTGTCTGCACAAACTTATGTGTGAACTGTGTCTAATACGTGTTCACTCCCGTCATGCACTCCCATACATCCACATACGTTAATGAATCATAAATGAATGAAGCTGTCCACATTTGGCGCTCTCACTCCAAGTAAAGATTGAGGGCATCTCTTAGCTATTGACACAGCTGGTGATGCCATCTGGGAGCAGCACACGTCGCCCTGTGCAATCTCCATCCAAACAGGGCAGCAGTCGTCGCCTAGTGTCCATACCAATGACAGGGGACAAGGGAAGCAGTGAGATAACATACTGTCCGGCTCCTGGTGATAGTGTTGGACGGAGGTCATCTGTCCTCCAGAGACTGCTTTACATACTAGTTTTTGCTGTTCCACTACTGTGGCTGCCCTAACACATTACAATGGGGGGTAGTTGTTGGCACGTTTGTGATATTTTTCAAAGAAATGATTTTTTCTTTGGATCTGTTTGCCCCCAACCACACCCCTGTCTGATGAAAGGGGAGAAGGAGGGAGGGAGAGGGGGGTGTAGTCGTAGATTAATGGAACACACTGAGAGGGAGCACAGACCTACAGTAGCAGCACCCTGATTTATTTGCCACTTAGTACTGATGAAGCTTCAAACTGCAGTCACACATGTGTTGTCACAGCATTTTTCTCTATCAAGGTGTTTGTTGGTTTGTCTATTCTTGCTTCTTATTTAGATGCGAGTACATGCGTGTAAGTAGGGTGTTGTGTGTCCTTTTACTTGTGTTTTTCATCTGATGACAATTTTTCTTCCATATACTGTATGCCTTGGCTGCTGACAGATCAGTTATAAGCAGTGCAGCTTTTATTTTTATTTTATGTGTCACCGTAGGGATATTATACTTAATTTGTGTGAGCTTAGTGGCACCCGGATGTTTATAATAAATTGGAAGCGATAAGGACTGAAACAAGAACATTCTTTGTTAGAGCCTTTGCCATGCTCGGTAATCAAAGCTTTTCATGATTACAGAAGCGAATTGATGTTATTCATGCCAGCACAACATTCCTTTAAATGCTACCTAGTATTCATAAGCTGTCAATTTAGGGAATTTGCCGAGGTAACCCAGTATCAATTTTCAGGCAGCAAATTGTTGAGTTTTGACTTGGTAAATACAGGCAGAGTTAATTGACCATGTGGGAGGACTTGACAAAAGCCATAAGTGTGTTACATGAGCACACATTGTAATTATCACACATATGCACACACAAATACGCATGTAAATGACACACACTAGTATACACATCCAAACACAGACACATTGGCGATAGAGATAGTCACATAATGAGCGAGATTATTGCAGATTTCTGATCCCAGATTTGGTCTACTCCATGGTTGTGTTTTGGGTTGTGCATTTACTCTTCTTTTCCTCGGCTCTGTTTTGTGTGTGTGAGGGTTACCATCCAGTGTTAATAGTTCAGCAACATTTTACTTCTCACCGACCAGCTGGCATGTTCCACATAAAAGCCCTCACAGCAGAGCCACAGTGTGCGCCACTACCACTCTTTCCCTTTATGTCTTCAAGAAACCATGCTCTCAGACAGACTATCCATAAAGTCATCTTGTCTAACCTTCCCCTTCCCTCCCTCCCTCTCTGTTTTCTCCGCAGAACCCTGATATTGTGCTCGTCCACTATTTGAATGTCCCAGCTATTGAGGATTGTGGGAAACCATGTGGTCCAATCCTGTGCTCCATCAATACAGACAAGAAGGAGTGGGCCAAGTGGACGAAGGAGGAGCTGATCGGCCAGCTCAAGCCCATGTGTGAGTATTTAAATAATCCCATTCATCAATTCTTGTCAACCCAGTCTCATATTTTGTTCATAACCTTTAATATAAACAGTTGCTGTCTCCTCCAAAAATGCCCTTATAGTTTTTATATGTCTACACGCATGGAAGACTAAACATAGTGGTTGTTGTTTTTGTCTGAGGATATGATGTCAAGTCCTATTTGCTGATAGCCGGTACACTAAGTGCCCTCAGCACCTCAGTCAGACAGCATCTTCGGCCAATGTTCCTACACTTTTATATGAGTATGTGCTCTTCCTGGAGCCATCCGCTAGTTACGGGTCAAAGTTCAGCTCTTCCCCTGGACCTCTGGCACCACTCTGGCCAGGCTGAGAGTGCACCGCCTCTCTGGTCCAGGAAGGAAGTCAAGGCAGAGGAGGGCAGCAAACTGGTTATTGATTCATGTTAGTGCGTGGGAGCAGGAATGTCTGACTCACCAGAAATCCCCCCTCCACCCCTTCTCTGGCTCTTTCTGTCTCTCTCCCCCCACAATGGATTGATCCCTGTTGTTATCAGCTTTACTAATGTTCTGTGAGGTGCACTATGTGTTTTTATGAGTCTCTGGACCTGCCTAAAGATTAAGGCAATGTTTTGGAAAAAGTCAGGGTTTGTCTGATGATGATAATAGCCAAATAGGTACCTTGTAGGGCATTGGAAATCTTTCAGACAGCTATTAAGATACCTTTAACAACCACACTGTGATTCGGGTGTGTCTGGCAGGGTCCAGCAGGGCTGTGACTGATATTCCAATGGCCAATTATTGGAGATGTGGCCAGGTAAAGAGGAATGTGTCAGCAGCTTTACAAGCACACACGCATGCTGGCTGCATACTGACAAGGCAGTCCAGACCATCATCACTGAGGTCTTGGCTATACTGTATTGTTATCATCTTCACTGCTCTGCTTGCTATCATTTTTAGGACATATTTTAACAGAAAACTTTACCTCAGGACAGCCACTGAACAACGGCCTACTGTAATCATTAGATCTGTGGCTTAATGTAAAAACCAAGCACCATTTGCAGTAATGTGTAAAGTCATTAACTTTGGGAGTTGTTGGGACAAAAAAGGGTGAGTGTGAGATGCCTTCTAGCTGCCAGGCTACATGAGGGGGCTACAAAAAAAAAAAAAAACTCTTCTGCTTTTTTCTCTTCTCTTCTTTGCTTTCAATCTTTCTTCCTCTCTATCCCTCTCTCTTTTCCCTGGAACAGCCAGCATCAACACAAGCTCAGTGATGGAGCAACATTGCCATCTAGTGGTCCTGTGAGATAGCAACTCCCATCCCAATGTAGGGAGCAATGACTTGATGAAGTCATGCTGTAGTCATGCTGTATCCATGCATAATTTAATCTGCATCAAAAACAATTATACATTAGCTCTTAACATACAGTGAATTTATTCCCAGACTGACCTTTATCTTAGAAAATGCATGTTTCTTTTTCATTGCAATGCACAGGAATGTTATAATATGTGTACAGTGCTATGGATAATGTATTTGTATAAAGCAGAACTTCTTGGATTCCTCAGAGGTTGTATAGATAAACTAGCAGGACAGATTTCCAGATTTTTTTTTTTTTTGTTGCTTCATCAGGAATGTTCAAAACCATCAAACTTTGTAGTTTAAGTATTGAGTGCAGAATGCAAGATTGCATGAGTGTACAGTACAGTATGTTTGGCACTGGGTCTTATGCGTTATGTGTGCCTGTATGTTAAGAAGTGTTTCTTGAATAACCACTATGGGTCCTATATTACGAGCTGATTTATGTCAGCACACGAACCCTTAGTTTAATGTCTAATAGTTATTTTCCCAGAGCATTGTCATCTTTGTGATATAATTGCCCTCTTCCGTCTTGCTCTTCCCTTTTGTTATTCTCTTCACGATAGTTCAGTGTGCAAACCATTTTGACACCTCTAATGATACGAAAACAAAAACAAAAAAAATGTGGATTTCATGGATCAGTTGAGCTTATTCTGTCTCCCCACGACAAAAACACACACACACACACACACACACACACACACACACACTTGTGCTCTCGGTCGCAAAAACTTTCACATGCACAGATGCTCACACACGGCAGTTCAGATATTATCCCTGTGAAACATGGCCTTGTTTGACCTTCCTCCTTAACGCCCTGCGGTGTTTGATTAGATAGAGAAGCAGCAAGGGAGTGAAGAGGGGGGTAAGAGAGTGGCATCACTACTCAGTCACGCTACAGTTCCACGGACAAGGCAGCCAGCTTGATTCACTCTTTTGGTCTAATGCTATAAACACGCAGCACTCTCCCAGCTATGCCCCTAGCCTGCTGACAGATAGCGCATGAGCGGCTTTAACAAACACTCAGACAGACAGAGGGCCTGTCTCCAGGCTAGACAGCCAGGGCCGGAGAAGAACAGACCAAGACAAGACAGACAGGGCTGGCCATCATGTAAACTATTGTACTCCACTGTCCCATATAGTGCCCAATGGTGCAGAGGCAACTAGATGGGATATGCGTGTGTCCTACACATCAACTGTGTTTGTCATTAGGGCTGTGTGACATGACACGATGCAGTCATCAGGATGCTGATGTGACTGGGTTGTTGTTGGTGCCTCTGCTGTTGCTGCCACTGGGATTAAACCTAGTGGCACTGCTCCTGTCATGTCTGCTTTGGAACATAACCCTCAGTGAGAAGATCAGACAGGCAGACACGGTGGTAACTTAACGTCAACAACCCAAAGCCTCTGGTGGTGACGTCCGTCTCGATGAGGCCGAGGGGTGGAGGGGAGACAAGATTGTTTGGACAAATAGGAATAGCACTACATGGTGGATGTAAGCTGTTGCATTAGGCTCTCACTCTTGCTCTGTCACCCTTTCTGGGTCGGATCAGCAGAACGGATGCTCTTCTGTCCTGCAGCCTCCCTACTGGCTTTGTCACAGAAGGGGATTCATGACATCGTTTTTAGTATTCCTGCGGCCCTATCATCTCTGTGTCAGTATTGCTAGAATCATCTCATTTGTACTGTTTGCATTACACACTGTCAGGAGGTGAATGGTGAATCAAGCCACACTGTCTAATGGGATCTCCAGACAGACACAATTACATGTGCAGTAATTACAGTGACATTGAAGAAACTTTCCCGTCACATTTGGTGTCCAATCTTTTTTTCAGCTCGCTCACTCCTGATTAATGGCTGAACAAATCTGACTTTGTAACAGATCAAAACTGAGCCCTGTTTATGTTTCTATAACCTGCCACAGTGAGTTGTCTGTGGAGCGTATGATCTCAGCTTGATCACAGCAGCTCTACTGACATCTGCTGGTGACCAGCCAGTTATCTGCCAAAGGATCTTAAAGCTTTCAAGTTAGATCCCTATCACCCTCCAATTCTGTTCCCCGGCTTTTTTTCACTTCGCCTTGACTAGCTCTGTCTTTAATCTGCATTACCAGCCTCACCCTCTTACGCTGTTTTCATCTCCTTTTATCATATGCAAACAGACATGCACTGAGAAAATTCTGGCTGTTTTTAAACCTGACTCTCTTTATATATATCTCTCTCTCTCTTGCATATTTAACCAAAACAGGTACTGAAGTGAAGGGAACTTGAATTAAAGCAGGCTTGATTTTGTTTGTTAGTCTAAATATGCTTCAATTCTCAAATATTAACTTTTTTTCTGGTTGAAAGCCTGAGCACGGCAGCACTCAGTGGTGTCTCCTACTACCTTTCAGCCACTAAAACCACTATCTGTCTCATCAATAGTGGTTGCTGGTTAGCAAGTGGAGCAATGGAAAGTATTAGGAGTTGCTAGCGAGGTGTGACTGAGGCAGAGAGTGGAGCTTTACAGGAGAAAGGCTCTCTTTTTTCCTTGGTGCAGCAGTAGCAGATCCAGCAGCATCTAGGTGACGGTCCTCACTGGACGCTTTCACCGTCAGAACAGAGTCATAGGTCGGGGTGAGGGTGGAAGGAGTACGCTTGCCGTCTCCTTCATCAGCACTCACAGAGAGGAGGCCACAGAGTGGCAACAGACACTGACACATGGGAGGGATAGAGGCACAGAGAATGAGCAGTGCAGTACAGAAAGTGCACAGGTACAGGAAGGAGAGGCTAGAGAAAAGCAACGGTTCAATTCTGGATCAAGGAAACAAGACACAGAGAAAAGCAGAAAGGATATTGGAGCTCAGAGTTATTATATATAGTTATATATCAATGTAGTGCCAATCAAATTTTACTAATGAAACTACAGTACCATTTTTCCTGAGGCCAGTCAGTGGGTTGTTTGTTTCTCTTCAGGAATAAACTGAAATATGAATTTCTCTATTGTACCATGGTAACTTGGACATTTTAGAGAGGTGAGCAGCATGATGTATACTGGCCGATAGACAGGAAAGGCAGAGGCTGGGCGGGGGGTTGGCGTGGCTGGTGGTCTGTTGGGCTAGCTGACATCTCTGTCTCCTCCTCTCTCCCGGCAGTTCATGGCATCAAGTGGACTTGCAGCAATGGGAACAGCAGCTCTGGCTTCTCAGTGGAGCAGCTAGTGCAACAGATTCTGGACAGCCACCAAACTAAGCCACCTCCCCGGACTCACAACTGCCTCTGCACGGGCACCCTGGGTAAGGGCTAGTGGGTGGCTGGGAGAGAGTTTGTTCTCAAGAGAGATCTGGAAAATTCAGCAAGAGAAACAAAAAAGGCCATAAAGATACTGTTTGTTATATGGTAGCTCAGAGAAGGTGGTTGAGGGCTTTTATTGGTAGGCGATTTATAGTGAAATTGAGTTTTAGGGTTATTGGCTTCTTTTTTGTTTTACTGATAATCGTGTCAGTGCCATATCTGAAAGAGCCCAGCTGTTCCCGAATGTTATGCTAATCAATCAAATATTTTCAGCTGTGTAATTCTACTATAGGCTGTCACTCAGGAAAAGCATGTAGAAGAGGGATTTAATAATTTCTAAAACAAATTACTGTGGATAACCCCCAGTTGTGTTTTCATTTCCGATTACTTAAGGTAACAAGGCATGCAAAACTCAATGTAGACTAAAAGGAAAGGCTAGTTTGATCCTCCCAGGAGAAAATCGTCTGTCACAAACTGATAAATACAAAAACAAACAGATCATTCATCTTTTGTCTCTGCTCCTTGCCCAATTCTTAGGTATCCGGAAATCAACAGTGTGTATTTATCTTTTCTTTTCCACCCCCCCTCCCCCCTCACCCATCCAAATCCTCAACCTATTTTTCTCTGTTTGTCCTCATAAAGGTGCTGGAAGCAGTGTGCACCACAAATGCAACAGCGCCAAACACCGCATCATCTCCCCTAAAGTGGACCCCCGCTCAGGGGGCTACAGCAGTGCTCACTCTGAGGTACAAAACAACGATGTGTCGGAGGGGAAGACCGAGCACAATGCCCATGGCGGAGGCAAAAGCTCTGGGGGAGGAGGCGGAGGGGGCAGTGCCAGGGAGAAACGCAATGGCAAAGTCCACAAGCCCGTCCTGCTGCACCAGAACAGCACAGAGGTGTCATCCACCAACCAGGTTGAGGTCCCTGACACCACGCAGAACTCCCCTGTGTCCATCAGCAGCGGTCTCAACAGCGACCCAGACATGGCTGACAGCCCCGTGGTGACAGGGATGAGCCACGTGGCCTCTGTCATGTCTGGCCTGTCCCAGAGTGTCTTTATGTCTGAGGTCACTGGAGACCCTGTCTACAGCATGTCTCCAACCGGGGCTCCCAACACTCACCTGATGGGTGCCGATGCCACGTCACAGGGCTTGGTGCTGTCTGTGACCTCTGATCGTCACAAATTTGCCTTCCCCAGTGGAGGAGTAGGGGAACCTGGGACTACCGCGGCAGGAGACAGCCTGGCCATGCTGTCTTCAGCTGGGGTTTCTGAGGAACTGGTGCTCTCCAGCAGTCTGGATGCTGGAAGCATCAAAATCCCAGAGACCAATATGAACTTTGACCCGGACTGCTTCCTGAACAACCCCAAACAGGGCCAGACCTATGGAGGCAGTGCAATGAAGACAGAGGGCAACTCTTCCTCAACCTCATCTTCCTCCGGTGGCAGCAGTTGCACCAACGGCAGTCTGCAGCGCTCCCCTCCCATGTCAGACAATGGCTACACCTTCAGCTCAGCTTTGGTAAAGAATATCAAGACAGAAGACACATCCTTTGAGCAGCAGCTGGCCCAGGAGAGTGGCTACCAGGTGGGGCCAGTAGTGAACTGTGGCAGCGGGGTGTCTGTGTCATCTGGTGCTGGTTCAGGCCAGGGTAGCCTTACTCTGACAGCAGCAGGCTCCCTGCTTCCTTCTGGTGGGGGGCTGAGTCCCAGCACCACCCTGGAGCAGATGGATTTCAGCGCTATTGATGCCAAGCAGGACTATACTTCCAGTGCTACCACAGTGAGCTATGGTCAGGCCATGTCCAGTCCTCACATGCAACACCAGAACCGTTCACCCAGCTTCTTCCTCCAGGATTCTTCTCAGACCGGCCAGGCCCAGCAGGGCAGGCCCAGCATGGGCCAAAAAACACATTTGATGGAGCACAACTCCCATGACTCTGGGGCTTATATGGGGCTGCAAGTGGTGAAGACGGACTCCCCTGGCAGCAACGGCCACCTCCACCATCACCACCAGGCCCACCAGAGCCAGCACAGGGCCAACTGCAATGGAGGCTCACCCACAGAGGGGCCTGGCCAGGCTGGCTCTCTCCAGCTGCTACAGTACCAGGGGAGCTTTCCTGGGCTGGGGACTGAGCATGAGGAGGTGGTGGGTCTAGAGCAACCGGGCAATGTGAATTCAGCTCAGGCCGGAGCCACTGAGAACGGAGCTGATAATCTACTCAAGCCAGGAGACCACATTCAGGCCTGTGGGGCAGGAAACGGCGAGGGCGCAGAGCACTACCTGCAACAGGCCTCGGACGGTGGCGGAGGAGGGACTGGAGGTGCAGGAGAAGGAGTAGCAATTCACAATGGCAACAACAACAGCGATGGCAGCAACCGCGCCCAGCAGCAACAGCAGCTGCAGCCTCTCCTCCAAGGCACGAGTTTGGTCCAGGGACTCTACAACGCTGTCGGAAGCCACCAAGGCCTGGGCGGAGCGGCCAGTAACGGAGGAGCAGGAGGTACCGGCATGGAGATCAGTCTGGATCACTTTGACATCTCTTTTGGTAACCAGTTCTCTGACCTCATCAATGACTTCATCTCAGTGGATGGCAGTGGAGCGACCATGTCAGCTGGAGGGGCCCTCTATGCTCACCAGCTTGTCACATCCCACAGTTCTGATAATCAGAACACAGCTGGTGGGGCCCCCCAGCAGGGCCAGGAAGATGGAGGGGCCAGGGGCTCTGGCTACAGCCCCTCAGAGCTCTGCCTTCAACCCTGCTGCAGCCCCCAGTCTCTGAGTGGAGGGGCTGGAGCAGCGGGAAACACAGGAGAGCCAGGCTCATTGTCCTACATGAACGTAGCAGAGGTGGTGTCTGCAGCTGTAGCCCAGGGGGCTCTGGGGATGCTTCAGGCCACGGGCCGGCTCTTCATGGTCACGGACTACTCTCCTGAGTGGTCCTACCCCGAGGTGGGTGACATTTATTTTTCACAACCAGTGTTTGTTTGTTTGTTGGTAATCATTCTGTTTGGTTATAACATTTTATGTACCAGCCAGTGCTGTAACGTTGGGTCACGAGAACAGATTAAGTAAGTAAAGTTAATTTATATAGCACTTTTCACAAATACAAATCATAAAGTGCTTCACAATAAAATGAAATACAATAAATAAAAGACACAATTATACAAAGGAAAACATAGGTACATAGGTTAAGTTTAGCCCAATTATGAACACTATTTATTTTGAGATAAACAAAATAGAGAGACTTGAAAAGAAGAAGAAGAAGAAGAATCAAAGGTAATTTTTAACTAAACTGTTGCTGTTGTCCATTGGATTCTCAGGAATTTACAATTATTTTAATGGACAGGTCAGGAAACTTCACCATTTCCATTTACAGTGTTTAGATAATGTGCAGCTAGATAAGTAACAGCCAGACTTAACCTCTTAGCATTCCGCCCCCTATTTTTAGAGGGATGTGGGGTGTGTGTGTGTGTGTGTGTGGAGGGGGGGCGGGGGGGAGGGGGCTGGTTCAGAGGTAGATAAAAGGTCAGCAGTATATGCCACATAGAAGTGGTCTACACCATCTGAAAGCTGTGACATGAGGACTAATTTGAGATGCAGCTCAACACTGAGTGTCAAGTTGTTTTAGTCATTAATCAGAAATAAGAAATAATTCATTCAAATAAATTGTGTATAAGGGCTTAGAACATTACAATGGAAGTGTATGATGGCCATTCCCATTCTCACATATGTCTCATAAGTTATTGCAGAAATTTCCGGGTTGATATCATTTGTCACACAGATTTGGTGCAAACTTTAGCCATTTTTTTGCCACTCCGGAATTGATAAAAATAAAAAAAATAAAAAATAAAACACCATAGAAAAACCCATGCTGTGATTTGGTATTAAAACTGTGACATTTGGAGATTTCTGTACGAATTAAATTTTTCTGTAATTGATGGCGAGCACTTCTGGAAACTGCTTAGAAACCCTGGTGTTGTCAGTATATCTAGGAAAGCCGTACATCCGCTGAATGGCCTAGGTCTCTAGTTTGGGGTTGTAAAGTTGCATGTGGCTCTGATTATCCTATAACGTATACATATATATATATATATAATTAAACATATATTTAATATTAACAATTGTTGAAAAAATTGTCTCACAATGACATGGCTTCTATGGGGACTAACATCTTCAGACTTGGATACAATTGGACTTATTGAATCCACAAGAGTCTCAGCTTTTCAGTAATATCCAGGTAATGCAATTCCAAGACTGTTTAGGGACCCCGGAATGCAGAAATATTAAAACACACCATTTTTAGAATAGGCGAAAATAACACATTTATACTATGTGAGAAAACTGCATGGTTTTTACCCCAAAACCGTACAGAATTATCATGAAGTGGGGATGTCTGTAAAGGAAAGACTCTTGGATAGACTCTTATGGAAAGAGTTCAAGGGACCCCTTGAAAATGGCCATTCTAGTTTTTCCCTTACCTAGCCCAAATTCCGAGCATTATTTAGCCCCCCTTCCAGACAAGCTAGCATGTAATGGTTGGTACTACTGGATTCCTTAGGTTGTTTTATACGTTACCAATATGTTCACTCTAGCTGGGCCGATGTTGCAGTCTGTTGTACACACAATGAGTGCAACAAATGACCTCTGCACATGTGGCCAATCACAGTGTGAACTGGGTCTAAAAGTCAGATCGTTGGTTTTCGGAAACAGAAGTGGTCGGGCACAGTTCCCTTATCCGACATTGGAAAGGTGTGGGGGGGAGGGTGTTTCCGAAGCTATTCAACCATCCGACAAGCACACTACTACCTCTTCTTTATATTGTTTGGGTTCAAAATAATTTAATCCATAATTTGCCAATATATAAGATAAGATAAACCTTTACTGCCATTGCACAGAGACCCACACAATGCACAACAGAAGGTGCATTAGATAGGTTAAGGATACATACAGCTAAACACAAGAATAATGCAAGACATAAAACACTTAGGACAGGACAGGTAAAATATTGCACATGTAGATTATTGTAGTGTATGGCACATGTATGTAACTGTGCCCTTGCATTTGTATTCAAATAGCAATTTTTTCCGTGCAGAGGAAAAGAAATGGCCATTGAAACTTCTCAAACTGATTTGGGAATGAAATATATCTTTTGAAAATATTTATTGCAGATTTTCTGCCATAAAAATATGGCAGAAAAGAAAAATATGTAGACCTCTTAATATATTGCGCATCAAATTTCCCTTTTACTTCATGTAGTCTTGTCAGTATTACAAATTGTCAGCAGTAATACCCTCCTCCAAGCAAGCACATGCACTTCTGATGATAAAGTATACTGACCCCTTAGGAGCTGCAGACACTACTCAGAGCTAAAAAACATACTGCGACCTCTTCTTTATATTGTTTGGGTTAAAAAAATATAATATATATATTATAATATATATATATATATATATATATATATATATATATATATATATATATATATATATATATATATATATATGAAGTGTGCAGTAGTGTCTGCACGGGTATGGGTATATATATATATGCATGGGTATATATATATATATATATATATATATATATATATATATATATATATATATATACATATATGAAGTGTGCAGTAGTGTCTGCAGCTCCTAAGGCATGGGTATATATATATATATATATATATATATATATATATATATATATATATATATATATATATACCTATGTCCTTGCATTTGTATTCCAATAGCAAGTTTTCCCATGCAGAGGCAAACAAAAGTGTCAAATTGGCCATTGAAACGTCTCAAACTGATTTGGGAATGACAGATATCTTTTGAAAATATTTATTGCAGCAGAAATAATGTCTTGGAGTTAATAGAGAAATCCACATGTTGGAAAGACAGCCTGCCATCATTGGGATCTACTGTAGGAGTGGCCGAGTACAGCAGTCAAAGCAATGATGTCCATATAGGAGAATACTTACGGAAAATGAAAGTGGTTGATTGTATCAGAAGTAAGGAAAATGGAAGAAGCATGGTTATGTGAAATGTTACTTTTAAGAATGAGGACTGCATGTCTGCAAATATGTTTGAGGCCTGGTTTTGAATTAGAAAAATATACCACCAGTCACAGTAGAGGAAGTGTATAAGCATAACGGCATGCTGCTCTGCCTTTTGGATAAATCTGTCTGGACAACAGCATCTAGCATCAGCTGAAAGCTTGAACTTCTGTATAAATGTAACATGAAACAGTTGAGAGACGAGCAGAACTCTAGATGAAGTTTGAGTTCTAAAACTAAAATGTTTAATTCAATATTTGACCGAAAATATGTAGACCTCTTAATATATTGCGCATCAAACCTCCTTTTTACATCATGTAATGTACAGTCTTCTCAGTATTACACTCATGTTGTTAGCGGTAATACCCTCCTCCAACCTCTTGAGGGCAGCACAATATTTTAATGTTTTTATTTATTTATAATTTTATTTAAGGCTTTAGAAAATTGGGTCTATTGAAATGATTCTGCGTATCCACACGATGGCAGCAGAGATCAGTATCAGAGTTGCTTTCTGTTCCTCTGTTTCATTCTTATCTTTGCACGCTAGATGGCAGAGTAACAACAACTAATGTAAGCAATGGTACTTAAACCTGACGTGGTAATTGTAATATAAGTTTGTTTTACCCATGTGCCCTTCTTTTCAGGGTGGAGTTAAGGTGCTGATCACTGGACCCTGGCAAGAGGCCAGCTCAAACTACAGCTGTCTGTTTGACCAGATCTCAGTCCCAGCTTCTCTCATCCAGCCAGGGGTGCTGCGCTGCTACTGCCCAGGTAGGACAGGAGAGTGCTCCCACACGGTGTTTGGTGTTTTAAGCCCCCAACGTCGTCTTCCAGGCAGCGCTGCCCGGAAGACACTTGGAATAGGCAATGGTTAGGGTTAGGTGCCTTGAAGGGTCACAGCGCTGCCTTAGAGTCGAAGTTGGGGGCTTAAAACACCATCAAGCCTCTCACACACACACACAGACTCTCACACACACACACACACACACACACACACACACACACACACACACATCAAAGAAAGGGACTTTTATGAGAAGGTTTCACCATTCCATTATTCATAAACCATCAGAGGAGATTATTTTACTTCTGGCAATTATTTTTTTTGTTTTTCAGCTAAAAGGCCAATTTCGATCATCGAAAATACATTTTACATTAATTTTATGTTTTCTATCTCGTTGCTTTCAGGGTGGGGCGTTGGAAGGGTTGTGGTGCTTAGTTTTTTGTGTACCAATAAACATATATTGTATCTATCATGCATATCATTAGCTTTCATTTATTTGTTTGAAGTAATAGCCTGCAGGTTGACAACATGCGGGTGATCTGGTCAGCAAGATATTTTGTGTATTTATTATTGATTTTTACACATTGTGTTTAAGGGAAGTAATTGATTTTTTTGCGATCAAATATTTATTGAAAACAACACACAAAGTTTACAACCAAAACTACAACTTGTTTTCTTTTATATGGCAACAATAACAAAAAGTATGTTACTTAGAGAAAAATCACAAATATATAGGTATAATATATGTTATATTATATTTTTTTATATGACAATAACAAAAAGAGAAAAATCACAAAATATACAAAATGCAGGATAATGTATGTGTGTGTGTGTGTGTGTGTGTGTGTGTGTGTGTGTGTGTGTGTGTGTGTGTGTGTATGTGTGTGTGTATATATATATATATATATATATATATATATATATATAAATAACAAAACAAAACCTAAGCACCACCCCTCACTGTTGGATACCAGCACTCCATCAATGTAACAAGGGAGAAAAAAACAAATATGCATCCTAAACACACACACACACACACACACACACACACACACACACACACACACACACACACACACGTACACACGTACACACAGATACACCCACATGATACCAGCACTCCATCAATGTAAATGAATTGCTTTTTTAACATTTAGATATAACAATATTAAATGTCCAAGTAAATTTTGTTACAAGGAGTGAAAACGATCCTGATCTAAATCAGTGTTTGGCTCTCACACACTGTTGAGTCCTGTGTCACAAGCTACTGTATGTCTGTCAAACTGTCAAAAATGTATTTAGTCAAATAAATTAAAGATGTAGGAGGTTAAGCCTCATGTGGCATCATGTGAGTCACTGAAATAATGTTATTATTCTAATGTAGTGATGTGATTTAAGCCCTACATTGTATTTTTTTTGTTTACACTGACAGTAGTCGTGCATGGAATATTAAGCCAGTTAAATCTGACCACATAATAGTGACATTGTTGTGTATTCTTTATATGTATGTATATAAGATAAGATAAGATAAGCCTTTATTGTCTCCTATAGGAGAAATTTGTCTTGGGCATTCGAGACAACAAGATGGCGACACATCGTGCATAAACACACAATAAACATACAGTTAACCAACATACAAACATAGTCATACATTATCTCATGCTTCAATGAACATCTAATAACACACAACCCCCCCCCCCCTCCCCCCCAACAACACATCCTCCCCCTTGTATTGCACTTCATTTTGATAATGATTGCACATTTCCCATTATGCTGTGGTGAATAACTTCTATATTGCACAATGCCCCATTGCATAATACCATATGAATTAACATAGCACCAGTACCCATTGCACATCCTATAACCTCAATGTTCAGTACCACAGTCTTATTTAGTAGTATTAGTCACACATAAATCACTGCAGCCAACACACACACACACACACACACACACACACACACACACACACACACACACACACACACACACACACACACACACACACACTCTCTATCTGTTATTATTCATTAATTTGATTGAAAGCGGCACAAATGAGAATTTGTACCTGTTAAGCTTGCCGTTTGGTAACCTGTACCTTCTGCCTGAAGCCATCAGCTCAAACTCACTATACAGAACGTGATTTGGGTCGTTGGTGATTTTGAGACCCTGTTTCCTCACCGCCTCCTCAAAGAGCTCCTGAAGAGGAGTTGGTGGCATTTGGCCAATTATTTTGCCAGCCCTTTTTATCAAGTTTTGGAGCTGTGATTTTAGTTTTACGGACAGGTTACCGAACCAAGCCATAATACCATAATGAACAATAGATTCACTGGCTGCCTTGTAAAACAGTATCATGATCTCTTTGTCCACTCCATGAACTCTCCATGAAGTTGTCTTAAAAAATATAGACGCTGACATATCTTTGAGCAAACGTACTCCACTTGATGGGACCACTGCAACTGGCGGTCTAATTGTATATATGGATTCTCATTATCCTCTCCCTCTCCAGCACATGACACAGGTCTGGTGACGCTGCAGGTGGCTGTCAGTAACCAGATCATATCCAACTCGGTGGTGTTTGAGTACAAGGCCCGCGCTCTTCCTTCACTGCCATCATCTCAGCACGACTGGCTCTCGCTGGATGGTAGGTCTCTCCTCCGTGTTACGTTAGCTTTGGTTCCTTGTCCTGACTCTTACTATTCTGTCTGCTCACATTTCTTCCTCTCTGTTTTCTTTACTCATTACTTCTTTATGTACAGTAAATCATAATTCTTCTTCTGTCTGGCTTTCCAAATCTCCTGTGACATTATTGATTTTAATAGTTCATTTTGATTAATGATCTGCTGGACCATCATGCATTACAAATCCTCCCTCTAGCTTTGCTTTAAACTAATTTGTCACAGCTTACACATTCACATGCATTAGCTTTCCCTGGAGCAAAACAAGTTTTCAGGATATTGGTAAATGCTTAGGAAAGTGCTAAAAGATACATTTGTACTTCTTTTTTTTATCCATGTACACAGAAAAGGCATGTTTTACAGTGTATGCAATTAAATAGACAGTTTAACTTACACATTGTTTGTTCATTGTCACGTTTCTGCTGCACAAATGTTGTTACATCTCATATATCAGAATGACAGGCCTACAGAGCTCCAACAATAACAAGAAGATAATGACTTGGATATATAATTGTGTGTTTCTAGCCATAAAACATGCTGGTTCTTTGGTCCTCGGCCAAACATGATAAAGGTCAGGGCAAGATCCTTGATTTGGCTGTTTACACAGTATGTGTAGAGGTAGTTTAAGTGAGTGTAGGTGAGAACCTTCAGAACCTTGCTATAAGAGTTGTTGCAGAGCGCTTTTTGTTGGTAATACGGCTGGACAGAAGTTTAATATTTTTATTGATCTACTTTTATTGGAATTGTATTTTTATGATATGATCATGTTATTGTTTTACAAACTTCTGTTGTCCAAATGAATGAATTGGAGCACTGCACTTAAAGAACAACTAAATTAATAGAATCTTTGGTTAAACATTTGTGAAGAGTTGTGCCTATATAATACAGTCCATTGCAATGAAGGAATCAATTTGATTCATTATTATTATTATTATTATTATTATTACAAATGTGCATAAACTTGCTATATTCTTTAAGCTGTGGTAGGCTATTTGTTTTTGGCATTGTTGAGCAAACATGCCATAATCATAGAAAGGGACTTTTATGAGAAGGTTTCACCATTCCATTATTCATAAACCATCAGAGGAGATTATTTTACTTCTGGCAATTATTTTTTTTGTTTTTCAGCTAAAAGGCCAATTTCGATCATCGAAAATACATTTTACATTAATTTTATGTTTTCTATCTCGTTGCTTTCAGGGTGGGGCGTTGGAAGGGTTGTGGTGCTTAGTTTTTTGTGTACCAATAAACATATATTGTATCTATCATGCATATCATTAGCTTTCATTTATTTGTTTGAAGTAATAGCCTGCAGGTTGACAACATGCGGGTGATCTGGTCAGCAAGATATTTTGTGTATTTATTATTGATTTTTACACATTGTGTTTAAGGGAAGTAATTGATTTTTTTGCGATCAAATATTTATTGAAAACAACACACAAAGTTTACAACCAAAACTACAACTTGTTTTCTTTTATATGGCAACAATAACAAAAAGTATGTACTTAGAGAAAAATCACAAATATATAGGTATAATATATGTTATATTATATTTTTTTTATATGACAATAACAAAAAGAGAAAAATCACAAAATATACAAAATGCAGGATAATGTATGTGTGTGTGTGTGTGTGTGTGTGTGTGTGTGTGTGTGTGTGTGTGTGTGTATGTGTGTGTGTATATATATATATATATATATATATATATATATATATATATATATATATATATATAAAATAACAAAACAAAACCTAAGCACCACCCCTCACTGTTGGATACCAGCACTCCATCAATGTAACAAGGGAGAAAAAAACAAATATGCATCCTAAACACACACACACACACACACACACACACACACACACGTACACACAGATACACCCACATGATACCAGCACTCCATCAATGTAAATGAATAATGACTTGGATATATAATTGTGTGTTTCTAGCCATAAAACATGCTGGTTCTTTGGTCCTCGGCCAAACATGATAAAGGTCAGGGCAAGATCCTTGATTTGGCTGTTTACACAGTATGTGTAGAGGTAGTTTAAGTGAGTGTAGGTGAGAACCTTCAGAACCTTGCTATAAGAGTTGTTGCAGAGCGCTTTTTGTTGGTAATACGGCTGGACAGAAGTTTAATATTTTTATTGATCTACTTTTATTGGAATTGTATTTTTATGATATGATCATGTTATTGTTTTACAAACTTCTGTTGTCCAAATGAATGAATTGGAGCACTGCACTTAAAGAACAACTAAATTAATAGAATCTTTGGTTAAACATTTGTGAAGAGTTGTGCCTATATAATACAGTCCATTGCAATGAAGGAATCAATTTGATTCATTATTATTATTATTATTATTATTATTACAAATGTGCATAAACTTGCTATATTCTTTAAGCTGTGGTAGGCTATTTGTTTTTGGCATTGTTGAGCAAACATGCCATAATGATCTTTCAGTATAGAGTAATTCAAGTGATCCGAGAGAAAGCTGGACTCCTGCACCTCCTCTTGGCTCTGTTTTTAGACCTTAGAAAACCTAGCCTGTGACGGGAGACTTTTGCCAATCGCAGGTCAGTTCAGAGAGAGACAGAGTGCTCCTATTGGCTGTTCTGCACATGCATATGCTCGTGTGATGGAGATGGCTAGATGCAGGAAGAGCTTTCAGTCTATTTCAAATCCTGAAGGGTTTTTTGCTTTCTCAGCCCCTCTTGGTATTATCCAAGAGAAACTGATTTGAGAGTTAACTATGCTGTGTTGAGTGAGACATTGTCTCTTTCACTTTGCAGTCTTTTGTTCTGAGATGTGCAAATCCAATACCAAATGTCGTGTTTAAAGTGTCATTTTAAGGTCAGTTCAGTGAGAGAAAGCCTCATTGTCCCACCTTGCTTATGTTACAATCCGCCAATAGAAAAGCTATTGTGTTTACAACAGTGCAAATGCAATGATGAATTTGGAGATTTTATTTGCACATTGTTTGGTGTGATCTGATCTCCTTACTGTAAAAAAAAAAGTTTTTTCAGATCAGCATTGTAGAGGTCTTCTGCATATAACAAAAGATGCTGCAGAGTTGGCAAATTTCCATTCTGTTTAAATTCAAATTAAATCTGTGAGTCAAAGACCTACTGTAGGCATGTTCACCAGAATGTAATGAGTATGTAAGTATTTGTCTGTCTGTCTGTCTGTGTCTGTGTGTGTGTGTGTGTGTGTGTGTGTGTGTGTGTGTGTGTGTGTGTGTGTGTGTGTGTGTGTGTGTGTGTGTGTGTGTGTGTGTGTTGTGTGTGTGTGTGTGTTTGTGTGTGTGTGTGTGTGTGTGTGTGTGTGTGTGTGTGTGTGTGTGTGTGTGTGTGTGTGTGTGTGTGTGTGTGTGTGTGTGTGTGTGTGTGTGTGTGGCGAGTGCCAGGGAAGCATTGCTGCAGTGCTTGTTGAGCATTGACAGGATAAAGTAGGCCACGGTGAAGCACAGGCTCACAGGACAGCTGCATTGCAGACAGCCCTTGAGGGAGTGGGAGTGAGTAATGGAGAGCTGGCGGCTCCCATACACAGCAATACCAGTGGATCCCTCCGCCATTCATGCCCTACTGCCTCACTGGCCCATTCACAGAACCAGTTAAGGAGGAGCTGACTGTCTCAGGGAAAACACAGCCCACCCTATTACCTTACTTACATTAACCCCTTGCCTGCCATCTCTCACTATTTTTTGTTTCATGGCAATCTTTGGTCTCCTATTTGAGGGTGACAATGACAGGTAGGGATCCACAAAGATCAATGACAGCATTGGAATTTTCATTTGTAAAGGTAAAAATAAATTATCTCTGTTGCATCCAGCTACTGATAATCATTTGTCCCTACAATTGTTTGAGAGAGAAACTCATTTAGACAAAAGTCATTTGCAGTCAAAACAGCACAAATAAGTGCACAGATATTGTGTGATACTTTAACACAATATGACATACAATGTAAAGTTTAAATATAAACATGCAATGTGAGTGTGCTTTGTTCCATACCTGTGTATACAAATTATGTAACATTATGTCAAGCTGATGTGGCACCAGGTGAGTTTCTGTGTACCTGTGTGACAGAGAGAGGTTAGTCATAGCAAAAGGGATGGATTGTCTTTGAAAAACCGAAGTGTGCCAATCACACACATCATGGATTGTTACTACAAGAAATGAGTGCTCCTCCATCAGCAGCTTCAGGACCACCCCACTGTGGACAGCGACCCTGGCGCAGAGCGCACTTTACACTATACATAACATTTAGTTTTTCTCGCAAAAGTAAATGCTATCTGTTGGCCATTGTTTATCACTTGTAATTCCACACAAATTCAATTTCCACGATGATATCTAGACTGCATAATTTAGTTCAGAAGTAGGGCAGAATGTAATCACTAGGGCACGTGCAGTCATCACATCGTTTATGTCCACAGTCTTGAGGCACAACAGGAGAAGCGAAAGCGCTCCTCATGCAACGGAATAATGACAGCTAGCCATTTAGTTTCCGACTTTTAAAACACTAATGTGACCAGATTCATGACTGTAACGTTACAGACTCTCACGCTACTTAACCCCTGCGGTCAGTCACTTGATATCGGCTGCTGACATTACGTGCAATATTTTGTCTGAAGTCCGCAGCAGTGTGTTATACAGCTTTGTGAGTCTGTTCCCCCATGGAAGACTCACTGTGCTATGATGTGCTAATGGCACAGCTGCCTGCCTGCCTTGATTTGTCATAATGCAGAGTGGGGGAAGGGGCGCTTTTCTCTGCAGCACTGCAGGTACGGAGCCACGGGCAGGACAGAAAAGCTGTCGGAGCTGCAGAGCGCCCATCGTCTGCCCCAATAAGTCCCTGAGCTCAGATCCCACGACCCGAGCCGGGAGAGGTTCGCTGGGAACTGCCAAATGACAGCCCCGCATAGCGGCATACTGGCTGCCTGTTAGAGTTGATGGGAGCGTGTTGACAGCACTGACTCCGAGCCTTACTACACCGGCGTGGCAACCGGCAGACCGTGTACACATAATGCAGGAGCGGAGTGGGCGTGTTTGGGTAAACATGGTAAACTACCGCAAACAGAACGAGATTCAGTTTCACACGGCAGCTAGGCTAGGAGAGGGCGAACCCAGTCGTGTTTTGAACGGTTGTACCGACTTTCTCCGGTGAGGGAAAGACTCCGTGCAGGCGCACAGTGAAGCGTATAAACAGCCACACGCGTCGAGCAGAGTAGATATATTTGATCTGCAATACGTATTATTATAACAGGCCAAATATCCAATAATAATACGATAAGGGGCGAGCTTTTAGGAGCAGGACCGCGGCTCGAGGGGGAGGCGGAAACGGGAATTAGGGCATCTGTTTACCGGCGGCACGTGCGCACAACGTCTTCTAGCAGCGGTATTTGTCATTTTACTGCAGGCTGGGATAGCAGCGACTACTAGAAACACAAGGAAAGTGTGTATGTGTGTGAGGTGAAACAAGTGAGGAGGAGGAGGGGGCTATTAGAGGAAGAAGAGTAGTGAGCGGTCTTCCTCTCTCTCTCTCTCTCTCTCTCTCTCTCCTCACGTCGCTCTCTTCCCTCACTTTGTTCTATTGTTGACGAGTGCTCTGTTGAGATTGAGATTCAGTCTACACCAAGGATATATATTTTTATTGTTTCTCCGTATAACATCATGCAGTAGTCTGACCGTGAGGCTGTGGGGGCAAAGCTGCAATTTGAGTGAAATGCAGATTTGGTTGGACTACTTTGGGTCAGGATGCCTGTGAATGACACCTGCATTTCCTAAAAGACAAACAGAGGCAGTCTTTTTTGGCTTTGAGGTGGACTCTACCAATGGAAAATAAGATAGAAGGTTAGAAAGTGTTAAGTTGAACCTATGGCTGTAGTAATGTGTTGTGTCTGTGTTGTGTTGTGTTCGGGCTGTTTTCATGTGCTGTGCCTTTCTCGTGTATGCCAGAAGAAGTTGAAGTTACACGTTTCTTTGAACATCCCGCATGCTCAGTTATTGTGTCTGAATGTAGTCCAGCTGTGTCTGTGCTGTAGCGGAGTTTTAAAGAAATGGTCTGTTTCAGCCACATGCTTCCTTCAAGTGTTTCATGTGACTCTGCCTCATTGCAGAGCACCGGCGAGTTGACGTTGATAGTAGCCAACTCCTGAATCACGACTAGTGCTTGGGCATATTAAAGACTCCCCAAGACGCCGTCAGAGACCAAAAATAGTATTTGCTTTCCTGGCATTTTGATTAGCAAAGGAAGTTGTACTTGGAGGTCTCGTGCACCTGTTTTCTCAAGTCTGGTACTTTTGGCAAAACCTGCCTCTCACATTTGAAAGATTCACGACTCGTTCTTGACAGTTTTAGTCTGTTTGCTATATTGAACTAAATTATCACTGTGTCTCAGGCTAGTGTCCTTTTAATTGCCAGCTGCAAGTGTTGTTACACGTGTTGATGAAAGTGTGGTAGCGCATTGGAGGGATGTCGCATCCCTGAGTGCTGCTCAGGTTATCGGGGCCAGCGAGTCGTCGGTGGAATCTACTTGTTCCATAACTCAGATTGCATTCAGTGCTGATATCAACAGCGTGGAGTAATTAAACAGTTAACATAGGGAGAAATAAAAACCACCTTAGTACAGTAGTCCATCGTGAGTGCTGCCGCTGAGCGTTTCAGCACCACAGATCTGTGAACAGCGACTTAACTTTAACCCCGTTTAGTCTTGAGCGCTCTTCTTTACTGTTTCAAGTGAGAGAATGGCAGATATAGGCTGCATTTATCTACCTGTTGCTCATCTCTATATATCCCTATATTCAATGCCTGGAACAATATGCATTGTAGCCTCTTAAAAGAACTGTGAAAGACACAATACAACAGACCAAAGTTGCAAAGTTGGATGAATCACCACAGTGCTTTTGTATGTTTTACATAGGTCTACTGCATATGCATTCGTTGTAGTAATCCCAAAAAAACGCTATTTGGTAGCCACTTTAATGCAAAGTGGTTTATTTAGTATAATTGGCAGCAGTAGGAACAGTTTGTATCTTGGTTAACTGCACAACACCATTTGTTAGTTTATTAGTGCTAGTGAAAGTAGGGTTAGTTAGTAGTAGCACTACTAGTACAGTAGCAGTAGTAGTTGTGTGCTTGTTGCAGAAGCATGAGTAGCAATATTAATATTGATAATATCACTTTAGCAGGAGTTTTTCCCCCTTTGCCATAGCCCCCAATAACCCAACAAAGTGTGGTTTTGTGTGTGTGTGTGTGTGTGTGTGTGTGTGTGTGTGTGTGTGTGTGTGTGTGTGTGTGTGTGTGTGTGTGTGTGTGTGTGTGTGTGTGTGTGTGTGTGTGTGTGTGTTTGTGTGTTATTAAATACTGACTATCTACCTATCTATCTAATATATCAAACATAACAGCAGTATTATTAGTTCATGTAATTTTCAGAACTGTGTTTCTGTAGCTGTTGTAGTAATAACAGAAGCAATAGTAATAGTAGTCGTACTAGTAACAGAAGCAGTGGCGTGCTAATGCTTACAGCTAAAGATGATGGATCACCCCAGACAAGAGGTTTTAAAGAGATAGGTACATTTAAAGGAAACAGACATTTGTAGAGAGCACACATTTCTGACTTCTATAGTTGACTCCTATTATACTAATGCTTTTTACTTTCTTTCTTTAAACGTATAGTTCATCCATCCATTTAGTCTGAGATATAGTAGGTGGACATGAAAACAGTAACAACATGTCTATTTAATGCAGTTCAATATAATAGTCAAAAAATCGAATCAAATGTGTTGTGATTGTTTGTGCAACAATTTTTTAAATCGATTCTTTTCCCTAGAATCAATATCTTTTATTTTATTTTTTTTACCAATGATTCACCTAAATATTTTTTATTTATACGGTACCGTTATTTTCTGACCGAAAGCAGAAAATGCAACAAATAAATGTTATGTACTTCTTAGTCTATATCGATGACGATTCATTTCCGGGATTGTTCAGGTGCCGACGGAAATTCCGCCGGATGTCCCTCATTTTCGGCCGGATGTCCGTCACCTTCCGCTTTCTTTGTGTTGCCGTTCTAACCTCCGGTGGATTTGTGAGGACTCTGGTTAACTGCTCCTCAGATCTCTGCAGGGTAAATCCAGACAGCTAGCTAGACTATCTGTCCAATCTGAGTTTTCTGTTGTGCGACTAAAAGAACCTTTGAGTGAGCAGATGTTCCACCAAAACAAGTTCCTTTTTGAGGCTATTTTGCAGAGGCACCGTTTTCTCCGTCCGGTGCTTAGCACCGCCCAAGACGATTGTGATTGGTTTAAAGAAATGCCGATAGCCCGCCAGACCCTCCTCCGCAGCGCTGTGGAGGAAGGTCTGGCAATGCGAGACTATGAACTTCTTTACAAATGAAATAAATCAGACTGACTGACTGACATGTGATGTGCATTCTTTTTAGAAAGCAATTAGTTTTTAAAAATGTATCCTGATATTTTGTCTCTAGAAGTGGATTATTCAACTTTTTTTTTTTTTTAAAGCTTTAGTGCATAACTTTTTGATATTCGTTACATTCAAGCCATTGCCAAATGAGTACAAAGCTAATTAAGACTATCAGCTCACGGAAGGCTTGTATCATGTGGACGGGCCAACAGTTTTTTTGCCATTCCTCATGGGGGAGACAGAAATTACGCACTATAGCTTTAAAGAAGGAAAAGAAAATCGCAATACTCACTGCTATCAGATCGCAATACTTGTAGACATAAATTCAAAACTGCACCCATTTTTCGTGAAAGAATTGAATCGGGACAAAAGCATATCGTCCCAGCCCAATACAAATACTGAATTCTACCTTCATGAAGCGTGCAGTATCACATTTATTTATTGAAATATAATTTGAAGTGCAATGTTGAAAAAGATGTAGAGGAAAAGGGAGGACAGGCTGAGAATCCTTTGAATGCATTTAGCCTAGTTGTGTTGTCTTACTATTAATGGAACGCTTTGGAGACATCCTGTCCCTTGAGTTGTGGTGTTTTATATCAGATTGATTCATCTCATCTGTGAATTATTTCTCCATTCATCTCTCATTTGCACTCCTGCCTGCAGCAGATGTGTCAAGCAGCATATAGTTGTTTATGCAAATAGGAAGATAATGATATGTACTTGTTACTGTAGCAAATGTCAATCTATAAAAAACTACTTTCCAAGACAAAAAGCCAATACTTTGTTACTCTATTAGTGTGAAAGTGGAGGACAGTAAATCCCCATGGTGTGCACTCTTGGCATTTTACCTTCAATATGACACAATGTAACTATTCAGCATTTAGACTGTACTCATATTGACCTGTATAGCTGGACCAATGCCAGTAGGTTAAGAGCTGCTTCACCTTTATGGCAGACCAAAAATTCATCATTCAAGCATTGTGACCTTTGTTTGCAGTTATTAAAGTCAAGTCAAGTCATTTTATTTGTATAGCACATTTAAATGAACAACAGTTGACCCAAAGTGCTTTACAGGTAGAGCAGGGAAGGCAGAAACAGTATGCCTTAAAAATACATAATCGTTTATGCGAGGTACCATGAATATAATTGGGCAAAGGTAGAATTAAATAATGTAACATTGAATAAAACAACAAAGGAACAACGTTAATAAACACAAAAAGATACGGGGAAAAAAACAACAATCAAAGGAAGTTAAAAGCAAGAGAGTAAAAATGCGTCTTCAGATTTGATTTAAAACTAGCAATTGCATTACATGATTTGATATGGGGTGGGAGGGAATTCCATAGTTTGGGGGCTACTGCAGAGAAGGCTCGGTCCCCTCTGGTTTTTTTATTAAACTATGGTCAAGAATGAATTCTCGGGGGGGAACTGTTGTAATTTGGTGACACTATCACTGCAAGAGAATAATTCCAGTGATGCAGGCAATCTTACTGGCTTAAAGACGTGAAATCAAAATTCAAAATGTTTTCTTCTGTTTGGCAAAAAAAATCAAAGGTGATCAAAGGTGGTGTGTGAAGGACTGCTGCTGTTGTGTACAGGTTGCACATGGATGTATGCAAGACCAGTAAAGCTAGAGAACATTTGCTCACTGACAACTGATTTTTGGCTTGAAGTAAATTGGAATTGGAAACTCAAAACTATGTCTAGGTGTGAATGTGTTGGAATATGTCTGTTTATGTGTGTGTTAGCCTGGATAGGATGGCCTCTTACCACCCCACCCCCCCCCCCCCCACCCCCTCGACCCTGAACAGGATAAGCCATATTGTAGATGGATGGATGGATAGAATTGATTTGATACCATGGCAACAGATTGTACAAAAGAAAAGATGTATCTATCACATACAATTTTATTCTTTGAACAATTTAAATCTTCTGTTATTCCTCTGCTAACAAGAATAAAAATAAAGAAAAATAGTAATAGATGGAAGCCACAGCCACTGATTACACTACAGTACGTAAAAGTAAAGTCAGCCTCTGATCAACTGACAGCCATGTGTTCCAGCTGCGAGGGCTGCTGCCAGATGGCCTGGCCCCTTCCCATGCACGGTCACAAATACCAGCCCCTGTCAGTCAGCTCACACAGAGATCCGGAGGGAGGCTGGCCTCCGTTCTTTCTGCTGGGTTACATGTGAGAAGTTGGCTGGCTGCAGAGCGATAATGAGGTCCAGCACTAAACTTGATTGGCATGAACACAACCGGAGGTTTAGAAGTGAGCATTAAAGATGTCATCCCACACTCTTTTAGAAGTTCACTATAACTATAACCCTCCTCCTGTCTTCTCATCTCCCTTCACCTTGTTCTTTCTTCACCTGTAAGCTCTCCTGCTGTCTTCTTCCTCCCTTCAGCCTGTTCAAACTCCCACTGTTCGCTTAAAAAAAAACAGCCTTGTCCTTCCGTCCCTTATCCGTCTGTATATCAACCTGTCTCATGGGGAGCTGCTGCCATCTCGAAGCGATAAAACACATCACATCGGGGCAGGGCTGTGACGTTGTGTGGGTTAGAACCCAATGGGGTCCTCTGCTCTCTGCTTCTCTCAGAGGACACCTGTGTCATTTGAGAGCAGCTAATAAGAAGCAACAGCAGAGTAGGCATGGGCTAGTTACCGGTTTCAAGGTATACCGCGGTTTGAAAATGTCACGGTTTCAAAAACGCTAACATTTTCCGTCATACCGTTTACTAAGGTATGAGCTGTTTTTTATGAGTGGTCAATGAGAGAAACTGCAGTTTAGTAATCCGTCTCCCTGCCAGTGTGCATGCAAATGTTGTTTTTTACCCAGACATTTAAAAAAAAAAGAAGCTGTAATTGCAATACCGTGAAACCATGATATTTTTGCTGAAGTTTATCATACCGTCAGAATCATGTACCGGCCCATGCCTACAGCAGAGCCGCAGAGATCAGGCGCCAGAAAGTATACTTATGCTATGGATTTTATGCGGAACTGACTACTAGCTGTGTGACTTTCCCCATTAAACCCAGCTTCTTAATCCGTATGACGGGACCAGGTCACGGCCAGTGTCTGGTGGGTCCCATGATGATAACACTAGTAATTTGGTCCCAAGGCAAGCGACAAAATTGCTCATTTGGGTTTTCGGCCATGAAAGTTCAAGACCTCTTTTCGCAGAGTATTACCCGGGTGTTTTTTCACATTCTGGATGCGTAATGTTTTCCTTTTAGCCAAGGCAACTGTCACTCTATTAAAAGACCCAAAGTGTGGTGTTTTCCCATCCTCTGCAGGTTTACATCCCATAGGCTCTCACTTCTGAGTGGAGACAAGTCAGGTCATCATTGAGCATATTCACTTTTACTGTCATTTCAACAAACACACTCTTAATTGTTATGTAACAGACTGTACAGAAAGAAATACTTCATTCTCTTAGCTGTTCTGTACACACAGTATAACCCACAACAGATATGAGTTCAGGTAGATAGAAGTGTGAGAGATTTGATTTCATGAAAATTTGTGTAGTTTTTATTTACTAATGTGGAGAGTTCTCTCCTTTTGTATTTTTTATATCCACTTTGGATGGGGAAAGTTAGCAAGGCTCCAAATTCTGCAGGGGAATGAATCACCAAAGCAAAGGAAAGCTACTTAATAAATCTCCATAAGCGAGTGACCTGGATCCGTTTGTAAAAATGTAGCTTTGCTTTGGAAGGCATATTTGTGTCACGACAGCTGTAAGTTTACACCACGGCTGACTAATCAACTTTCATTCAAGTGTTGTCAATATAATGAATGGTGGAGGACTGCCTCATTTTGGCACCCAAGTGCTTTCTAAACTAGCATGTCACAGTCTGCCCTAAACGTGTGCGAGTGACCACGTCCGCTGCCACACACCGTCACAAGGGAGTAAACCGGAGAGTGGGAGGACGTTAACGGCGTCACAGTGTTGTTACAGTTCTGTTAGGCTGTTCACCTTCCATGTCTCCTCCCTTTTCCCTCCCACTCGTCTCTACCCCCATCCTCCCTCTGCAGTGGACGTGCATCGCATTTGGAGCAGCAGGCAGCAGGTGGAGATGACATCATCTGCACTGCAGCACACTGCAGCACTGGGTCTGAACAAAGACATGTCAGCCTAGCGCTAACTACCCTCTCTCTCTCTCTCTCTCTCTCTCTCTCTCTCTCTCTCGCGCTCTCGCTCTCTCGCTCTCTCGCTCTCTCGCTCTCTCGCTCTCTCTCCATCTCTCCGTCTATGTCTGTCCCCCCCCCCCATGTCAGCCAGAGGGAGAGGGAGAGCATAGCCTTGTACCAAGTCAGGTTGTATTGCTGTGACCTATCTTAACCCTCTGACTTCCCTCCTGACACAAGCACTCAGTCTTGAACAGGCTCTCAAATCTTCCCCTCACCTTGTTTCCACAAGCCACCATGTGGATAGGTGGAGATGGATCCCACCTAGGAAGAAACACTGCAAACGCTCAGAGCATTTTTCCCGCTTGATAAGAGAGTGATTGGCTAATCTGACAGCAGGCCCACGTAGACAGTCCACAGCACATGCAGGGATCGGAGGCAGAGACCTCAGTGTTGTCCTCCAAGCGCATTATTCACAATGCAGCATGTTGTCACTAAGAGCACTGATTTACCAGCCAGTGACATTATGTTTTTCTGTCCAATGATAGCAGTTACTTGACCTCTTTTACAGAGGCTTATAGGAGGCCTGACTGTGACATTAGCTCCCCAGGGAGCCTGGAGCCCTGAGCCGTGAATGCCAAGATACAGTAAAGCGCAAATGTCACCAGGTCGTGCTGTGAAGGCTCCCCACTTAGAGTCATTAGGTCCCTACCTACGGTGTCAACACTGAGAAAAGAGAGTAGGCCAAGTACACAAAAGAACAGCAAAGAGGATTTATAGACTCTATTTTTTTTTTTTGCCTTTCTCTCTCCTTTTTTTTTTTTTTTGCTGGAGTAATGAGTCCTTCCACTCCCCTTCATCAATAAGCCAATAGCACGCAGGCAGACCATACACACAGCCATGTTCCTGTCGCCTAGTTACCGCTCGGCAGCAGGTTGCCACAGAAACGGCCTCATAGTGGCTAAATGGGGAATGCTAATGCAGTCTTCTGTATACTCCCTGCTGCAGTGGGCTCTCTGTGCCCATCCCATTCCACTGTCTACACAGCATACAGTGTGTGTATGTGTGTGTGTGTGTGTGTGTGTGTGTGTGTGTGTGTGGGGGGGGGGTTCCCAAATGTCATTGTGAACTTTGTGTCTTGTAATGTTACAGAAACATAATGCAACAGGTTTAGATTGCAGTGTTTGGAATGGAGTTGAATTGGAGTGTGTTTACTTTTTACTATTAGTTACTCAAATGCATGTTGGGTAGCCATCAAAACCTACCTTTTGTGTGTGTCTGTTTCACCAATTAAAATACATTTTAGTCTTTAGAAGTCACTTGCTCTGACCTCTTCTCACTAGAATTATTGAATTGAATTATGCAGTGTGTTATATATTTCTGCCAAGGCTGAAAACCTGAGCAGAGACAACCTGCAAAACCACTCTGACACAGGGTACAAAGCAGTAGTTTCCTCCTAAGCAGCATGCACAGTGAACACTCATTGAAGTCTTATACACCTCCATTCATCTTACTGTATGGAGGTGTTTACGTTGTTGTTGTATATGTATGGAAAGGCTGGGTTTTCAAGGCCTCTGGATAGGTGCAATTTGTGATTGATTCTGTACTATCAGCTTCATAGTCCTCCTACCATACAGGCTAATTGAACGGGGTTGGGCTGGGACTCCTGGCCATAATATGGTGTACTTAATCAGCTGGAGAGGGCCTTCAGCTGTAATCTCCCCCGAGAGCATGCCTGAAGCCCTTTGTGAAAGGGTGGACACATTTAACATGTCCCCACTCATTGGCCAGTCGTTCAACCTGTATTGGTGTGCTGGAGTTGAGTGGTGCGGGAGAGATGGAGTCAGGAGTTTAGTGATGGCAGCCATTAGCAGATGATTGATGGGCTTTAAAGGCAATTTTAGTAAAACCAATGTTTTGATGAAGTTAATGATTGATGCTATTGTTTTCACTCACACTCTGGGGAGATTAATAATGATTATAAGTGTTTTTGTGTTACAGCTGAAAGTAGGATATTAACTTGCCATCAGCTTTGCAGTATCTCAGAAATAGACTTAAATGGTTGATTGTATGCCTCATGATGTTAAGCCCCACAGTCACTGCGACAGTCTTAATGCTGCTCAGAGCAACATATTTGGTGCAGCTTGTGGTGCATACTGTGTGATCATTTGTCTTGTCAGGAACACAGGGTTGTTTGTGCTGGTAATAGCAAAGACAGCCATTTTTTTTGCACACTGGATGCTACTTGTGTGCTGACGTGTTCTTCTTCTGTGTCCCACTGTTTGCCTAGATAACCAGTTCAGAATGTCTATCCTGGAGCGCTTGGAGCAGATGGAGAGGAGGATGGCAGAGATGGCCAGCCACCAGCAGTCGAGCAGTGCAGGGAGTGGCGGAGCTGGGGGAGGAACAGGGGGAGGGGGAGGAGGAGGAGGAGGAGGTGGGGGAGGCGGAGGAGGAGGAGGCAACAACAGCCAGTCACAGGTAAAAAGCCACATCATGCTACTCATGCAGTATGTTGTTCATAAAGATGTGCATGTGACAGTACACAGCAAGAACATTGTGTTTTCTCATTATTTTTTGACAAAAGTACTGTATAGGAATGTTGTTGTTTTGTTGTTAAAGAGGCATATACAACAACCAGTAATGATATGCTCTTTTGTGTATGTAAGTGTTTATCTGGTCAGACGCAGGCCAGCAGCTCCTTTGAGAGTCGTGTCGTCGTGGTCTGTGAGAAGATGATGAGCAGAGCTTGCTGGGCCAAGTCCAAACATTTAATCCACTCCAAGACCTTCAGAGGCATGACACTCCTTCACCTGGCTGCAGGCCAGGGCTACGCCACCCTCATCCAGACACTCATCAAGTGGCGGTGAGAACAAAATGCTCTACATACTGGATAATGGCACTTTGGTTTGTAATTGGTGTGCATCAGACTAAATATCAGTGAGATACTCATTGTTTTCTCTCTTCTGTCCAGCACCAAACATGCTGATAGTATTGATTTGGAGTTAGAAGTGGACCCTCTCAATGTAGATCACTTCTCCTGCACGCCTCTGGTAAGAGAGCTGAAGTTAACACGTTTACAACAGCGAGCAAGAACATCCTAGTTTGTGTGATGTCTTGTGAGAGAAAGCTGTAGCTAAAGCTGTAGCTGTTGTAAATTGATGCTTTTTTTTTTTTTTTACAGTCTGGTGTAATGAAACCCATTAACTCTGTTTTCCCTTTGCTACTTTTTCTGTCTGTTTTCCATCCAGATGTGGGCATGTGCACTGGGTCACCTGGAGGCAGCAGTGGTCCTGTATAAATGGGACAGACGTGCCCTAGCTATCCCAGATTCTCTGGGTCGCTTACCCCTCTCAATTGCCCGATCTCGTGGCCATACCAAATTGGCCGAATGTCTAGAGCAGCTACAAAGGGAAGAGCAGCAGCCACCAGCCCCTCTACCACCCGCAACTCGCATGTCTTTCTCCCCAGCCCCAGACACCCCCACCACAGACAGCTGGATGGTCAGCTGGGCAAACAACAGTGGAGTAGCACCCGGTGGCAAGAAAGGGGGTCCCGCCACCACTACAACCACATCCAGCACCACAAGCCTCAATCCAGGCCAGTACAGTTCCCTTTTTGCCTCTGTCTCTTACTGTACACTAGTTAAGCTGATGGCCTCACATAAATCACTAACTTGGAAAAAAGGAAAATCCCACACTCTGCTCTTGCTACAGCACCACCATTCACCAAAGAAAACCAATGCTTTGGTCCCCCCGGACCTTTACCAAGAGCATTTGCTAAAATAAAATGATCTTGGTGAAGGTCTGGGGGGACCAAGACATTTGGTTTTCCAAGTTTATGATATTTTCCAGCGTACCTGCACAGAAGAATTGTTGGATGTGCGAATTGTTTCTTCAAAAAACTCACATAAGTCACTGACTGGAAGAACCCCTATTTTCTGTGTATATTTTCAGTTTATTATGCTGCTAATTGTTACTTTTTTGTGTTTTTTGCAGACTTAAGGAGGCCCAGGTCAGAGCCCTCCAACTACTACAGCAGCGAGGGCCAACGAGACCTCCCACTAGCTAAAAAACATAAACCCAACCCAGAACTGTTTCAGACTCGGCCTGACAAGGCCATGTCTGTTCCTCTGAGCCTGGAGCAGCAACATCTCCACAAGCTGTCCTCTAGCCCCAAGAGCCTGTCCTCAGAAGGCCTGAGCTCAGACAAAGGCCTGTCTACAGGAAGCAGCGCAGGGACAACCAGATGGACCTCCAGAGAGAGTTTCTCCAGCAGCGGCATGGGGAGGAAGGCGTTGGGGGTCAGTGGAAGCAGCAGCCTGGGGAAGGAGAAACTGGTCAACCGGTTGCGTCAGCGGGAACAGCTAGGCATGCTGGTGATGGCTGACAGAGAAATGGCTGATGCAGAACTGTTATCCTATCGGGAAGATCTGGAGAACCAGGACTGTCTCACACAGATGGATGACCTGCAGGTGAGAGGAAACAACTGTGTACTCAGTCAGCTAAATGTGTAGAACTTGGCACTAGTACAGCCACAGATAAAAGGTTCAAAATAATTCAGACCAAAAACATTTTGCTGTTGATTTAAATGCCTGCATCACAGAAATTGCATAACATAATACGTAATATTAAAGTATAGTAACGTATAGTAGAGATGTTCCAAAACCAAAAACAGTATTAAAACAGTAACTAAACTGAAACTGGCAACACTAGTGCCACCCCTCAGCTTTGCATTCTGTACACATCGCCGGTTTACTGGTGGGATTGCCTGGTGGTGGCGCAGTGGATATGACACATGCCTTTGGTGTGGGAGATCCGGGTTTGATTCCCACTGTGATACATCAACCAATGTGTCCCTGAGCAAGACACTTAACCACTAGTTGCTCCAGAGGAGTGTATCCTCTGACATATGTAGCAATTGTAAGTCGCTTTGGATAGAAGCGTCAGCTAAATGACATGTAATAATAATAATAATAAAAGTGTAAATTGCGGACATTTTGCTAACGTTAGATTTGACTGGGTGCATAGACTCATACTTACATTCCAATACTGCTATCATTATCAGAACAACTATAACATATAGTATACTATATACTTACTATATACTGTACATTACATATATTATCAGAGGCAGGCTGCAGTAAAAGTGGCATGTTCATGAACTACATTGTCCCCAGTGAAGAACGCATGGCAAGATGAGATTTCAATTGGACATTTCAATGCCACCTCTTTAATGTCCGCCTTCTGCAGTGGGTAGGCGGCATGCACCATGCCAACCTGGCACTCTGTCGATGGCCATCACTGCATAATAAACTCTCTCTATTGATCCACTTCCATAGCCAAGGGATTCTTCCATCCATCCATCTCCGTCTAACTCCTCCAACAGATGAAGTGCTGGATTAGGACGTTTAGCCTCTAACAGTATCACTCTCATCTTTATTCCACTCCATTGGCATTAAAGCCAACATTTTTTTTGTTACATGGCCAAACAATTAAACCTGCATGTCTAGATCATGTTCAGTCACAAAAAAGGCAGTCACTCAACTATATATATGTAGTGATAAACACTTACAAGGTGGGTCCTCCCCTCATTCACCTTTGTTTGTCCCAATGAAACAGGCAAATATGATGACTCTGGCAGAGCACATCATTGAAGCAACGCCAGAGAGAATCAAAAGGGAGAACTTCACAACAGTGGACTCTGTGCCCGTAGACACGTCAGGGGTCAGCAGCACCATGAACTGGCTGGCCAACTACCTTGGAGATGTGGAACAGCTGCCGAGCATCATACACCTACGGTAAGCAGCACCGTGGGGAAGGGAATTGCAGATATGCATATTGCATTGCCAGCGTGTGGGTGTGTGTGCAGTATGTGTGTCCTCCCCACTGCATTCATCCTTTTTTTCTTTGCTTTGTTACAATCTGGTACTGTCCAAATAGGTGACTATTTTGTGGGAGTACAACGGATGGACAGTAAAAAAGAACACCATAAACTGAAGTTGATTTTGGTGTACCAAATATCCTGTTGTATTAAGCATAACGCCAGGATGGATCATTCGAAAGTGTAAACCAAAGGGGTATCATTTTGAAAACAGAGGTTGTTTTATTTGATGGAGTAGGCAGTGGCTCAGGAGTGCTTATTATCTGTGACAGTGTTCATTTCTGGAAGTTTAATTTACACCCACTACAGTTTCCGCCGACGTCTCAAGCAGGCAGTCAAAGAAACAAACTGAAAATAAACACTTTCTGTTATGAGTTGTTAACATTTCTTTATGTGGCATGAAAATTTGGCACACTATGTCAAAAGATCAGTTTGTTGTGACTTTGATTCCTGCATCCACCACTAGTGTACTAGTGTAAGATAGACAGGTTAAGTGTTAGCTTGCATATTTACTATGAATATGAACTAAAGTGACCATTTCTGTCATCTTCTTTCAATAGATCTCTGTATAGTGAAACCCTGACCCCCTCATCCAACCCCAGCCTCAGTCCTGGGGGGTCTCCACTGAGAGAGGGGCCCCTGGAGAGGTCTACACTCCCATCCCCAGCTGACTGGAGTGAGTTCATCAATGCCTCCAACAGCAAGGTGGAGCGAGACCTGGCCCAGCTGACTCTGTCAGATCCAGAGCAGAGAGAGCTGTATGAGGCCGCCCGCCTAGTCCAAACTGCCTTCCGCAAGTACAAGGTACAGGCCTGGCGCTCAGGTGCCATATGCTGTGTGTACTGCAGCCCGCAGTGACAGGGCTGTACAGTTAGGACCGGTATTAGTAGATGTTTTGTTTTTGGCGTTTGGAGAGATGTTGAAGGGTTCACTTTTATTTGGTTCCAAGCTATGGAGCTCTGATTTTTGCTCGAATTTTTTGCAGTAAAGTTCAGGGTTGTGATGCTGTTCATTAGTATCTTACTTCTGGGGATATACTGTTTCTAATTGTGCTTAATATTATTCGCATTTTTCTATCTCTACCTCTGTCTCATTCTCTGTTCCTCTGCTCATATACACATTACAACATGAACAGAAATATATCCAAATATGTCCCTGTGGTTTCAGCATGGGAAGGTGCCTTGAGCAGAGCATGGCCTTGCTTAGAGGAACGACTGCACTGTCCCCCGTATCCCTGCTCCACTTAGACACAATTAAGCTTATGTTCTCGTCCTCTCTCTTTGCCTCTGTTTCTCTCTCTTAGTTAGGTGTATGGAGCCTGCTACTGCCTGTTTTAAACTAGCTCTCCACACACCAGTCCTTCCCCCCTGCCCGATCCCATTCCTCAACTCGCCACCCACCCCCCCCACCCCTCCAGCTCTTTTTAATGAGTTTTCATATGACAAACTGTTCGCTGTCGTTTCCAGTAATCTGTTATGCCTGTCTACCAGCTGATACTGAGGTGGACCTTTGGCTCTCTGTCGCTCATCAGTTCACCTCCTTCTGCCCACTGATCACATGGGGGCCGGTTCCCCAGGTGTGGACTCATGCCGGCCACCAGGAGACCTCAGGGAGACTTGACAGAGCCACTGATATCCTTTTTGGCAAAATGCAACTGTGCCTCTGACCTATCCCACTCTACTCTCCAACAGGGGCGGCCGCTCCGAGAGCAACAGGAAGTAGCTGCTGCTGTTATTCAACGTTGTTACAAGAAATACAAACAGGTAGGCACCGCCAAAGCATTGATGGTCACATCTAATAAGTACTTTTTGTTTACAGGTTAGTGTATATCACAGTCTCTTGGTACACATATGCATTAAAGGACAATACCGGCGCTAAATGAACCTAGGGGTTAGTAACACGTGTACTGAGTCGACCGTTCTCTGGGATGTTTTCATGGTAATCTAATGTGACCAGTTTTATCACAAACCGCTAATTAGCTTATAACAGTAGTCGTCGGGGCAGAGGGTAAACAAGGCTCAAAATATTTATTTTTACTTTACCCTCTGACCTGACGACTAGCGTTATAAGCTAATTAGCAGTTTGCGTTAAAACTGGTCACATTGGATTAGCATGAAAACATATCCCAGAGAACGGTCGACTCGGTACACACGTGTTATTATCACCTTGGTTCATTTTGCGCCGGAATTGTCCTTAAACTATCTACAATATATTTAATTAAGCTTTATTTAATTAACACTTTTTAAACCCAACACTTTTTTTGAGAATAGAGTATGTTAGTGCATCATTCACAATATTTCCCTCTTTTCTGTTTGCAAGCTAACATGGATAGCCTTGAAGGTAAAAAATAAATAATTCCCTACCAGCAGCTGAATTCATTTCCAAACTTCAGGTTGTGTTCTTCTACTATAGCGTGAACCCCTAACACTGCATTGCAGTATTCACACACAGCAAAGCATGACCTATTGCTTTGTTCTCGTTGGCAGTATGCACTTTATAAGAAGATGACGCAGGCCGCCATCCTTATCCAGAGTAAGTTCCGCAGCTACCACGAACAGAAGAAGTTTCAGCAGAGCAGGAGGGCTGCCGTGCTCATTCAGCAATACTACCGCAGCTACAAGGAGTTTGGCAGGCTGAAGCCCCACCACCGCGGGGCCGCTGCTGCCCTCGTGCAGCACAAACTAAGGTAGACACTCAGCCACATACTGTAACACTGTTAGTTTTTTGTTTGTTTTTTTTTTGTCAAAATTGAAAATGAACAATTTTCTGACGCCTTTTCCAACGTTTTTGTCGCTTTTTTCAATGCTTCTTTGTCACTTTTCTTAATGCCTTTTTTTAATTCATGGTCAATAAACCTAGTTCATATGACATTATTCCTCATTTTTGAGTTAAAAGAGGAAATTATGCATTATTTTGCATAATAGTTAAGATCAGAGGATATTGAGTGAATCTGTCAATGTTTAGTTTAGTCAGGAGAAAATTGAATAAAACACACAAAATTCAATGACAGTAATCATTGATTTTACCTGCGAAGATCGTTATATGGAATTCCTCCATGCATCCATGTTATTTTTGGGCAATTTAGTAAAAACATATTTCTGATGCAAAAACAAAACGTGTCAAATTTGACCCGAGGACAACACAAGGGTTAATTCTGTTGTGTTTTTGGAATGGAACCCCTTCACATTTTCAATGAAAGATACAAGTTGACTCTAATTCATTTTAACAGCAATGCATGCCAGTGGTCAACTGTTGCTGTACAACAAACAGTAAGACGCTATTCTCTTTCTGATGTTTTTCAGAGGTAGTCTGCTCACAAAGAGGCAGGATCAGGCTGCCAGGAAGATCATGAGGTTCCTACGTCGCTGCCGCCACAGGTAGACCCCCAACACTTACTCATACACATACTAACATAGACATACTGTACATACACACACAACTTTACATAGGATAGATAAAACTTCACACTCAGATTTACTGCACGGGCTGGTCCATGGTCTAAAAAAATAGAATCCCATGAGCTAATTGGTAAGACACAGTAGAAACTATCACTATTTTCAAACTCTTGTCCATCTCTCAACTATTCTTTAAACTCGGTGTTGTGTGTTTGATTTATTTTTGTCTGACAAATTGGTGGTGGTCTGAAATGTCTCCCAACACCTAAGCTCCACCCCCTCCCCCTCACTGTATTTGGCCCCCACCTGTCCTCGCCCCCTCCCTCACAGTGCCTACTGTGTGCTAATAGCTGTCTGGTATTGTTTTGCTGTTTATGCCAAGCCCCTTGATGGACCATAGACTGTTCAAGCGGGTGAGTGCAGCCTCAGCAACTCAGTTCGTACCTCTCTCTCTCTCTCTCTCTCTCTCTCTCTCTCTCTCTCTGTATGCCTCTTTCTCCTTTATATCTCCCTCTCCGTCTCTCACTCTTTAATAATATAATTATCTCCTCCTGAGGTCTCGGCCTTTGCATTCTCTCCCTCCTTCCCTCACTCTCATTTTCTCTTCTGCTCTTTCTCTTCCATCCCTCCACCCACCCTTCCTCCTCCTCCATCACTGTTGCTTGATGCCTGCTTGCATGAAGGCTGCCGACTGGAGCCACAGGTGGACTAAGAAGCTCAGATTAAGAGCAGAACCTATCTCGAACTAACAAAATGCTTATGAATGACAATATCACTACAACACTTAACAGGCACTTCTCTGACTCTCTTTATCTCTGTCTTTCTCTCCTTGGGAATTACTTTTTTTTTTTTTTTTTTGGGTTTTGTGTCGTTATGCAGATTGCCAGTTTGAGAAAACGGGAAGCTTTTTCCGATCATGTTTTATTCTGCTGCATGTCAAGTGGTGACAACTATGAGCCTTGCTCTCCTACCTTTAGGCATGCTATGGGCCTGCTGTTCCTCAAGTAGTTGTCTGTCTGTCTGACTGGCTGTGTGTCCTGTTTCTGGGACTTAACCCCTCTGATTTCAATTTACTAAAACTGTATCAAACTGTTGAATGTATTATGCCCACTGGTTCATCAAAACAAATACATAAAGAAAGTACCGTATACACCTGAATGGGGAAAAAGCTCTGAACGTCATATATAGCATATGTAGAAGTTTAAGCATTTAGTTATTTTCACAAATCTTTAACCTCCTTGCTGTTGACATTCATATTTCATGTTTTTACTCTTTTCCATATCGGCTGTATACTGTCCTAAAGTAGGGCACCATGCTTTTAGAGCAGGCGAGGTTGTTGATGTGATATAGGTTAGGAAGCTGTGGTAGCATATAGGTCACAGAAGGTAGAACAAAAACAAACAAAAGGTTCCTCCACCCTTTGGGACTAAAACAAAGAACTTAATAGATTCATACCTCCAGGGAGTACTCCAGTGCATGAGAGGATGTAGTGTGTGTGTGTGTGTGTGTGTGTGTGTGTGTGTGTGTGTGTGTGTGTGTGTGTGTGTGTGTGTGTGTGTGTGTGTGTGTGTGTGTGTGTGTGCGTGTGCGTGTGCGTGTGCATGTGTGCGCGCATCTACGTAGGTAGTCTGACACTCTTCAGTCCATAAATGTCTTATTCTGCTTTGAATAAGAATAGGGCTAAATCCATTACATGATAGTGGTTGGTGTGTAAAAAGAACTTGTACTGTGTAAAAGAGTACTTGATTGGCTGACCGCTTTTTGCTCATGATTTGCGATAGTACGTACTTTTTTTTCACAAACGGCGCATTTCTTCCCGACCTTGACCAGTGTCTTTAGAAATACTTCTTAGTTCTTTTAGTCTTTTATGTGTGGAAGTGACCTCGACCTAGATCATAACATTTAGTGCAATGATTCATGCTTTTGTATCACTGACTAAATGGATTTAAAGTGTAGGAGTACAGTTCTGATCTTTATTTGCAATACGCAAAGGAGTAGTCGCCTCATGCTGTGAGGTGCCAGTGCCACATGCTGTATCTTGAGGAACAAAATGTTTCAGGGTGCCAAGTGTCAGTTTGACTAAGTAATGTTAACTAGAATCGTAATTGTAATTATAGTCGTGATGATATCATTACCATATTGTGTTGGGACACTTCAAAATGAAATGCCTTTCATGACAAGATTCATTGTATTTATTGTGTCACAACTCCCATGCATTTAATCCCAAAAGTAATAGATTAATATAGTAATGATTCTGTAATTGTGCTATAATTATCCTCTTTTGTCCATTCCAAAGTGCAAGTTCCATTCAATCCTGACCAAGGTTTTCTTTCACAGGCCAGCCGTATAGTTCCTGATGATCCGGGCTGACTTGATATTGTTCTGATAGTTCTGGCTGAACAGTGTGATGCCATTAGGCCTGTGTGTGTCTTGATAAGCTTGTTACTACTGTAGAAACCCTGTAAAGTCGTGGTTGTTGTATTCACGGACACTTGTCTCTCTCTGTGTTCCAGGGTGAAAGAATTGAAAAGGGCCAGGGAACATGAGACCCCTCAGAAGAGCCCCCTCGCGATGTGACATCACTCTCCTGACTCCTCTTTTCTTTTTTGTTTGTACCCGAGACATTTTACAAGAGAAATGAAAGACGAAAAAAAGAAAAGAAAAAAAACATCAACGCAAGCACTGCAATTATTACTACTACTGCAGTGTTACTGGTTCAACTACTATTACATGTACAACAGCATTTTTTCACATATCTTTTCTTTCCACTGACTTGATTTGGTCGGAGAGTGGCAACTTCTACGGGATTATAAACTAAAAGGGTCAGGGTGGGGGGTGCAGAACATTTGCTTCATGGCATTTTTTGCACTTTTTCATGGATTGCTTTGTCTTTTTTGAATATGAAGAGGTTTTGGACGGTAAGGAAGCGAACGCAGGACATGCCTGAGGACGTCTGTCAAACACGAGGACCTCGAGAGACGTAAATTAAGGCTGCTGCAGATCTCAGAGGATAGGGAGACCACGCAGAAACACTCTGGGCTCAAATTATATTTCATACGTTTTTAAGTGACCAATCAATTCATTTGAAGAAGTTTTATTTTATTTTTTTTACCAAATAAATTGGTCACACACACTCCCACTTCTATCCACTGCTGTAGATGATATCGTATTCAATTTAGCTTAACAATTCCAGCTGTCCCACTGTGCTCTACCCCAGCAGTCTGCCCACTCTGGTGGAGCTACAAATGAATGTAGTCCGGGGTTTAACCACGCAGAAGCAAATGGGGGATGAAATATTTCTGTTTTGCCATTTCTTAAAAAAAAAAAAAAAACTATGCTTTATTAGATATATTGTCACTTTATTACTTGAATTTGTTCCATACTGTCCAATGTATTTGTTCCATCATGTCCAATGTATTGGTGATCTGTATCTTCAGACTCTATGTTGTTGAACCCTACCAAGAAAGAATGCATGACTTCTTGGCAAGAAAAGTCTTTGCTTGTGTGCTTATGGTCTAGTCTTTCAGCCTATCCTCTGATTTTCTTTTTGTTTCCATCTTCTCCCCCATAAGTTGTATCATCTCAGTAATGAAGTTTTCCCTGTATTGTCCTGTTTTTTTTATTTGTTTTTTTTATTTTGCTTCGTTCAGTTGATTGATCCTCTGAATCCTAACAAGAGAAAAGAACTTGCCTATTTTGTGTTGTAATGGTTATGGTCATGCAGGTTATTATTGTTCTTTTTAAACGAACTTCAGAGCCTGTGAAGGCTTTTGAGGGGAAGATCACATACATTGCCTTGACGTCTTAGAGATTCTTTGAGGGGTCCCTAAGCTTGTCCCAAAATAGGGGTTTGACAAATCCATATTTTTGACAATTGAGCGATTTCTGTATATAAAGAAGGCTCAAAGTGCGTAGGAAAAAAAAAAAACATTTACCCAACGGGGATTGTATTTTAGAAATATATTATTTTATTCATTAAAAATGGGTCAAAAACAGGTACGAGACAAAAACAGAATATTTGTATAGTTTTGTTTGAATGCCTAAGAAGTATGGTTGTATTGTTTGTAAATAGTGTAAATACCTGGGATAAAAATGAGCTATGTGCATGAAAAGTATGAACAGAGTCAAAAGGGGGAAAAAAACAACAAAAGCAGTAGTGGCTATGCTCTGTAAAATTAAAACTATTTCACTATTAGAGTATTTTATTTTATTTTGATTGTTCTTGAGAAAGCATGATATTGCAATGTAAAAAAAAGTTTAAAAAAATACTGTATTTAGAGTTAGGAGAAGTCTGCAAAATTATCTTAAATCAAGTATGGTTATGTTTACATTTTTTGTTTGTTCGTTTGTTTTGGGCTACCAAGAATATTTTGCCAATGGTGCCGAGGTATGTGAATGCTATATAGCTTAAAAGAGAATTAAATTAATTTTTGCAGAACAGATAATCTTACATTTAAATACACACTAGCACTGAAGACCATGAGATCACAAATGGTCGACGATCACTAGAACAGTAGGGTACGCAGATGGCAGACAGAGTCATATTTAAGTCTCCCATGTCTTCACCATTCCCACAGAGAGCTCAAGCATTTGACCATCACTGAACACACCATAGCAGAGTTTAAGTTGTATTTTTTGTCGTCATTGCAAATGGAATGTGTTATTGAGGCATCTTGCCTGATCTTAAAGATTGGCAGCCTTGCCCATGGTGTTCCTATACGTAATCACACTCTGTCATTGAGAACAATTTAATTCACCTCTTAAAATTCACCCTATGTGGCGGCAAGCATTGGTTTATAAATCCTTGGCTGATCCCTGTAATGAACTGATGACAGGATTTTCCTAATAGAGTGTTTTTAAATAAAATAAAAAAACTCCTTGATCAAGGCTGCCAGGCTCTAAATAGACCTTGTATTCCATGTCAAAAAGAACAGTGGAAAATGTGTCTAGTTGAAAAACGTGTAGCATACTCTACATGACTGGATTTCTTTGTCAAGCAGCTGAAAACATTTGCAAAACTAACTGTTCCGACAGTCAAAGGTGCTAATCCGATTTTATCCAGAACGGCAGCACTGAAAGTTGTCACTTGCCTCGATGCAGGGTCAATGAGCCAAAATGACTGTAGTAACTAATGTGTAAAACAGTGCACTGGTGCCATTTATAATTATGAGGCATAAGATGTGTCTTGCGCATTGGACAATATACATAGATAGCAGTTTTGATTGGGCTGTAGGAACAATCTAAGAGAGAACATGAGATGCTGGTTTAGGTTTAGGTGCCTGTTGGTTGCTGCCTCATTTCTATAATATATTCCTACCATAACTACCAGAAAGTGTATTCTGTATGAAAGTAATGACATTTGATTATTCAGCCAAGTGCCACTGAAAAACTTGAGATTTGTTTGTTGAAGTGTTGTCATGTTTGTTACATAATTATGAGGCTAAGTAGGTGTTTCCTTGACTGACTGGTTGTTTCGTTGTTTTCCACACACCTGATATGTAAACTTTGTTTCCCGAGTGTTTATGTAGAAAGTGCCTATTCATATCCTGATCACACAAACCCAGTGTCAGAATGCATACGATGTACCTGAGGTTGAGACAATGCCAGAGAACATGGTCACAGTGCTGTATCCTCTACATGAACACACATGATCACCATCACCTTACACTCACCAAAGCGACAATATGATATTCCCTGTTCACTCCAGTATGATTGCAGCACTCCAGCTTGTCAACATGCTAAGCTTTATTTTTATTTGTATGCCTTCTTTTACTTGTTATTTCTAATGGGACAGCTTTTTAAAATCACACTTAAAAATGCCGCTACTGGGGTTTGTTGCCTTGCGTTCATCCTCCTGGTCTGTGGTTAGAATGCATAGCCAATGCAATGTCGTGGCAAAAAGGAGAAGGATTTATTATGCTTGCATGGGTAAAATAGTTAACTGGGTGACCGAACTGCACCTAAAGCATGCTTATTTTCCTAGAATCGGTAGTCAGATAGACTTGTTAAAAGACGTACTGTTCTGTAAAACGATGAACGTTGGTTTGACGTGTCACAGAACTCAGAAAGACGGGGCATGTGACTGCAGGGCTGACGGGAAAAACCTACAACTGAGCCTATGATCAATCCTAGGTAGCTACTGAGGTTTTCATAGCAAAGCATGAGGACAGGATTGTTTTTAGACCAAGCTCTAACTTTTTAGATTTTTTTCTTTAGTTTTTTTGATTCTTTTAAGATTTGATCGGTGTGCTCCCAACTTCAAATAGGACAAATGGACATGGTTGGAGACCATTGTGACAGTATGTATAGCAAGTATTAACTAAGTGGCACACGGTACACACAAACACACGCACAAGACACAGCACAGCACACATGCAGACATGTCAAGGTGTCGGTTTCATTTGTACACTGAGCAGCGTTGCTCTTCTCCAGGCTGAGGGACTGGTTCACCTCCCTTCTGTATTTTACTCAGGGTGCCAAAATGGGGAGGAGGAAGCAGAGCAGGACATGTGATTCACGGTAAAAGAAGCTGAAATTGAAAAAGGAAAACCTTTCAGCAGTACTTTCTGGTGAAGACAGACAGATTCACCACTGCGATACTGAAGTCTTTCAAATTAATGAATATCAAATATAATCCATTTCCTCTCCGTAACGAACATTGCAGACACCGGTGGAGCCCCAGAATGAAATACATGGCTGTTATATATAGCTCATTAAGATAAATGATTTGACTTTCTGTCATAGAAGCCTGTCAAATCATAGTATAATTCTGGCCGGTTCTTTAGGCCTTTAATTTATCTAAGTGACAAAGTGTAGAGGGTACTTAAAATAAAGAGTGTAGTTATATGAAAGGTTCAACTGCAAATCTTGTTTTTACTGCCATTTATGAATGGGATAACAGGTTAGCTGATGGGCACTCTTCATACACAGTATTGTCAATTTTCAAGACGTTCTGTGAATTGACCTGGGAATCTGCCTTTCCTCCTCTTCTTTTTCCCAGGCTCCCAAACCAGAGAAAGGTAGGCACATCAGGACAACAGAACAGGAACAGTTTTACAACATATTCCACTTGTGGACACAGAGCAATAAAGAACTATTTTGTGGAGACTTATAGACCTAGTGAAGTTTAAAATGACTGGACACATGTAGTCGACTTACTCTTATGCAAATGCCAGTATTGCAAGACAAGCATTCAGTAGTTTATGGACAGCAATTATATGGCACCCTTTACCGAACTGCACGTTTTCATCGATTCCAAACCGAGAAGAAAAAAAAAGGCCCTGCTTTGATAGAAAGTTATGGGTCCTCGACACTTTGCATGTGAACTAGTGTTAGATCTATTTTCCTCTCCTCTATAGCTGTCTTTCTCTCTGTCTTTCCCTGTTATGTGACCCAATTTTTCTCCGCTCCCGCCCCCTACCCTTAAGACTTTCATCTCCTCTTGGTTCTCCTAATGTGTTTTGCTTTTCCTCCTTTTTCTTCCCTTCTCTTGTTTGTAAGTTTTATTTTTGTAATTGTGCATGTACAAGCGTCACTGACTCGATGGATATGTTTAAAAAAAAAAGAGATTTCAGCTGCTGAAGCCATGCAAAACGTTTTGAATTGCCCTTAAAATATTGAAGATGTTTTCTGAATGCTTTATATTCTTTCTGCTGTAAAATAATAAAAAAAGGAAAAAATGAAAAAAACTCGAGAACAAAGTTTGCTCCGTCTTTTTGTTTCTTCTTTTAATTTAGGAAAGGTTTCTCCTGCTGCCAATATGTTTCTCACCAACACCTTATATTTCCATGTGGCATCATGACTTTAAGTAAACGTACACGCCACTTTCCTAAAGCCAAATGCACGCTAAAAGGTGATTATGCTTCTTAATAACATGCAAATCATGCCATACAAATTGGCGTGTCATACATACGCCATTTCAGAAGACCAGTCTGTTATATTAAGAAAAGACAATTTGCAAATACAGTATTTATAATTTAGTTTTTATTTCTATTCAACATCCAGTGCTGTATAACCTTTGACTTTTACAATTAAAAGACATTTGGTCTTACATTAGACAACCAAGGACTTTCAACAAATGTACATAAATATAGTTTCACAGAACATAAAATATATATCAATGAATGATCTTAAAGTCATCAAGCAACTTGTCTCAATCATATCTATGGCATTGTTCTTTTTGTGAACAAATACTGACAGCGCTTATGTATGTGAGTGTGTATGTGTGAGTACATGCACCTGGGCATGCATATGCGCACATACAATATATACATGTATGGTGTTTCTTACTTTGTCTGCATGTTTTAATGTGAGTGCAAGATAGGTATCTTTGTTTTAGTGCAAGCCCTGTCTCTTGTGTAGCATCAACGTCTGTTGACAGTTTTAGACGCAGTACTTCCAGAAACACTCAGAATTCCCTGCTCGCTTCCTGAACTGCTTCCGGATGCCCAGCACATGGCTGAAAGGCTTTAGGAGACTCTGTTTCTCCAATAGGGCCTGAAAGACAGGATGAAGTAGCCGTGGTAAACAATGTATTTACGGTGTCTTTGTAGCTTACTTTTCTTTGTTGTTTTAGGCATAATATTTGTCGGAAAAAACCCACCTCTCTTTTCATTCCTCTGGGAAGCAGGCCTGTTCTGACACCTGAGAGAAAATAAAACATGAGATTATTCTGATGTTTCAGATAACTCGTGTCAGCTATGTTGCATCAGGTATGTTTCTGTGCATGTCAGGCTTTTGGGCAGTGGCAGAGTAAAGGACCTGGCTCATCCGTCCACAACTGCAAACTACCCCCATCATCAATACCTCCAACTGGCCAACTGGTTATGGGGCTTTACAATTTTTTAGCTGATAAATTTTGCGCTAAATGTGAGGAAAGTGAGCTAAATGTTGAAAATGTATCAGCTAAAAAATTGTAACCGAACTTTTACATTCGCCGCCCCATAACTGGTTCTCCAGTGGTGCTGCTTGATATCCAGCCATAGAAAAATATGACACTGGTATAATTGTGTGTATCAATTCAAATTTGTAGCACAATGTTTCTGCAAAAAGAAAGCAGGTGATTTTCCCTGGATAAAGTAAGTGTCTGCATTGAATATGATCACTTTAGTATAAGATGAGCTGTGTGTGTGTGTGTGTGTGTGTGTGTGTGTGTGTGTGTGTGTGTGTGTGTGTGTGTGTGTGTGTGTGTGTGTGTGTGTGTGTGTGTGTGTGTGTGTGTGTGTGTGTGTGTGTGTGTGTGTGTGGCTATGTGTGTTTCTTACCATCTCGGTTAAACTCCCCAGATATTAGAGTGGAATATCTGAGCCCGCCATCCTGAGGAAGGAAAGTCTGCTCAGAGAGAGACAGATCATCCAGGGCGCCGACTCCTCCGTCCTCCACTGATACTGAGGATAGTCCAACAACCACACAAAATTGGTAACGCACAGTTCACCAGTATAGATTCACATTTTCTAGCATGCGTCTACTTTGTGTTCATAGTGTAGTAGTTTATGCTAAATGGTAAACACAGAGTTTGACTTTTGTCATGACATATTCTACAGCAACTAATGATGACTTCATTATTTAGACAGAAAACTAAATATATTCTCTGGCAGCAGAGAAATCCTCCATCAATGGCTCGTGTGTGTGAACTTTGGCAGAACAATCAGTGTTCAACACTGCGATTCTAAAGTAATTACTTCAAGGCCTGAGGACATGACTTGCCTGCCATTAATCTTCACAAATTACCTTTTATTACTAAAAATGCTAATCAAGGTACTGAATTGGTGAATTTCTGTGAATAACAGTTATAATAGAGATTTAACTTTCCACTTACCAGGTCCTGGATAGGGCATCTCTGCAGAGTCTGTGATGGGGTGGGCCAGCAGTGGGCCAGAGGCCACGAGCAGGAAGGCCCAGGACAGGAGATGGTTACACTTCATCGCTACAGGACACTGATGCTGGAAGTGGATCTGATTCACACAGTGGTCCTTAGGTGGAAAGAAGACTTGTACATGCTCTGTTGGTCCCAACTAGGTTATATACTTCCAGCTGTAGCCTATCTCCCCTCCTGCCTGCCCCACAGCAGACACACACAGACACACACACACACACACACACACACACACACACACACACACACACACACACACACACACTTTTGCTGGCCACAACAGCCATCAGCAATATCCACAGTCCCCTCCCTTCTAACTGCCATAAATCAACAGGCAGTCACAGGTGAATTACAGGCTCAATAAAAAGACAAGTGTTGTGGCCAATGCTTCAAGGGCACAGTCATGTTTTACCAGCTCTTCAGCTTGATTGACTGTTTTACTGACTTTGTAAATGGGATCGAAGCAGGTGTTTCAGATGTCATTCTCAACAACGTCCCGGGGGGGAGCAGGTGGAGAAAGTGGGCAGCCAAATGACTAATGTTTTTATGTTACCATCTCATTAAACTCTTGGGCCATTTGAATCCCCTTGACTCATAGCCCACAGAAAAACTGCATAATTACTTGCACAGAGGTTCAGTGGAAATGCTAAAATGTCCAAGGCCCTGTAGCCTATAAGCCAGCTGACATTTTAACTCAATTTAGGACAGACGAGAATTTTCCATGGGTCACTGAATCAGATTGATTTATGCACATTATTTAGAGGCCTTGTTCTGGTAAGATGTTAAATTTGTGCTTTCATTTCTTCATAGTCATACAATAAAACTCACCTTTATTAGTACATCCAGCATAGATGGACAGAGTCCAAAAACCGTTCGTATCAGTGGAGACGGGTGACAGGTGGAGATATCTGATAGTCACATTTTGCACCTCTGTATGAAATTTGTATATTTATTAGAAGTGTGACGTCAATGTTCAGTTTTTTGTATGATAATGAGGCTCGACAAAGCGACAGTGACATTTAGTTTTATAGCCAGAAGGCCAGACACTCCATTAGGGGTTGCTTTATATCATAAAAAGCTATTACGATTTATATTCTGTATTAGTCAAGGCCCTGCTGTCAATCCTAGCTCATTCTGGCCTCTAAAATAAATGTTGACTCCACCATACTTGAAGTTTTTCCTGCTACTTGCAATTTTATGAGGAATCTAGAATTTCTTCAAGGTGTTTCGTAACGTCATCATCTTGAGATTCATACGATATAATGTGGATCAGTGTGAACAGAAAGCAATTAACAGTAAATCAATTCTATGAAAAGCAACACCTATTAGGGTGCATATAGAGAATCACTGTCGACATGTTGACCAATCACCATAGACAAAGTTTAGAGGCTAAACTTCATTCTAACAACCATTTATTTGAGAATTCCTCATTGATATTTAATCCTGTTCCTTAAGTAATAAATAAGTTAATACATTTACAAAAAGTAAATTTTAGTATAAGTTGCAATATCTCAATGGAAAAATATTTAATTACAAATAAAGTCCTGCTTTCAAAATCTTGAATATGAATGTAAACAAGTGTTTGCAGAAAAAAAACTGAGGTAGCCAAAGTAGTGCAACATGTGACAGATAGTCCCTAGGGTTGAGAGTCCTGCTGCATTAACATGTTAGCAGCATTGTTGTATAATCTGGCCAAAGTGGTGCTTGGTCTGATTAGATCTCACCTGGTGGGGGGCAATGTATTCAGTGTATCATTTGTTTTGCCAGAAAAAGAAATATCTCAACATAAGCAACTATAGCTTCAGAATGTACTGAAGTAAAAACAGAAATATTATTTATTTAACCAGGTAGGCCTTTGAGAACGGGTTCTCATTTGCAACGGCGACCTGGCCAAGAAAAGCATAGGCGTGCAGGACAACATACAGTTTCACATTCAATACAATACAAGAATACAGAGTACAATAGGGTACATAAAGTACAGATTAAGTAAGCATTACAAAGCCGGCGCAAAGTGAGGTGTAAGTACGTCGATGGATATGCAAAAGTGATATGGTAATAACACAATATACATGAATAGACAGTCTATATAAATGCTGAATGTAGTGCAGAGTCAATATACCATCCATCCATCCATCTCGTCCGCTTATCCGGTGTCGGGTCGCGGGGGGAGCAGCTCCAGCAGTCAATATACAGTTAGTGCAAATAGTGGTCTAGGTAGTGTTGTAGATCAGTTATAACACAATATGCATGAATAGACAGACTGTATAAATGCTGAAATGTAGTAAATAGTCAATATACAGTTAGTGCAGATTGTGGTCTAGATAGTCTAGATATCTTCCTCTGAAATACCTTTATACATCTTGTAACAGCAGAATGTGATGGTTCCATTAATGAAATGATCATGTGCTTCACCACTGAAATACCATAGGCACAGCAGACATGATTCAGATGTTACATTATCTTAACTATCAACCTCTGATTTCACATAAACACCGGCTGGCTAAAGATTATTATTGAAAATACCTAGTTTATATATAGTCTAAATGCTGAAGGTCTTGGATTCCAAAGCTACACATCACACCAAACAACTGTAACAATAGTCCAAGCAATGTGACCTGGCAAGTTTTTGGGACTTGCTGACATTATTCGACCTCATGGATATCTGACTGATGTATGTACAGCCAGCAGAGGGCAACATTACATCTAGAAAAAACACATCAACCAGGCAATATACCACTTCTACACATGTTCAGCAAATTGGCCTCCAGTCTGAACTGTTCAGTGGGGTTCTAAAGGGGAAAAATATTTTCCAAGACAGTTGTCTTTTTTTCTTTTACTCCTTTCTTTACTCTTTATCAGTCTTCAAATAGTCTTAGATTGACAGAGACACTTGTAGCCTTTAAAACCTAAAAAAAAGCTTATAAATTGTCGTCATCATTGACATTTACAAGACATTTTTAAAGCAGCATGCATATCATATCATCAAGTGAAACTTTTTACCCCATTAACGTGATTTAAAACTTTTAGAGTTGTCAACATGTCACTTTGTAATCAGTTTGATCCTCAATACTATTTGCACTTTTTTTTAATCCATATTAAGTTAATTATTGAAATTAAAATAATAAAATTAAGACAATATAGCCTAACACACTTCTGTTCTGGAAACTCCAGCTAAATTCTTTGAGTGATTGGAACATTTGGCTGGTTAAGTGTTGCCTTCAAAACTGTTCGAAATACTGCAACTGAGTGGACACATCGAAAGTGTGTGTCTGGGCCTGTATGATATTCAAGTTGTAATATTTAGTGGGATGGGTGTTACTAACTGGACGTGAAATCCTAATGTTGTGTTGTTGTGCGCCTCTCTTTACACTGCTTAATTAATCCTAACATGTTTGCCTGAGTTAAGAGATAATTGAGAGTTTGGAGGAGCACGTGAAGGCAGCAGCGATTAACCGCCCCCACTGCTGCCGCTACCGCAGCCGAACAGGAGCTGTGAAGAAGCAGCCGGTGGTGCTACAGACTGTGGGCTAAGTTTGTCCGCCCTGGCTTTCCTTCTCTATTCGACGGGGCTTTGTTTCGTTGATGAACGAGACCGTCGGTTTCGTATAACAGTCAACAAGTAGAGGCGTTAGAAACGGCCAAGCACGCTCTTAACACTTTGGATAATTTGTAGAGACAAAAAGAAGAGAGGGAAAGTGCGACGGAGAGGACAAAGTTGACACTTCGCTGTCATGTTTGATACTGTAGCTACTTGTTGAATAGGCTGTGTGTGTGTGTAACGTTACATACACAACACTGGAGCCTGTGTGGGCAGCGTGCCGGGGAACAGGTAGGTTAGAAAACAATGGCTCTTTGGTACACAGACTGATTGAATGTTTGTTGTTTTACTTTGCTCGAAAAACAAGTGGCCCACTGCAATGCAGATACTGTTTAACCTCGCAGACTCGAGCTTAGTTAACGTTACTGTTAACAGCAGCACTGCTTGCGTTAGCTTTGTTGCTGTCAGCAAGAACTGTCATTGGTGCAGAGTTTGTTAGTAGGCCTAATAGTTTTTGCATTTACACCACTGAGGTAATCAGTAATTTGTTTTCAACTTTAAATACACTAATGTTCACCAAATTGTCTGTGTAGCGGGACTGTTTCCTTTCTACTGGTTTGTACCTTGCCCTTAGGTCTCATTTAATTTTAGCCAGATAATAACTTCCAAAATTCCGTTTGTGGTGTCAGGGTCTTCTGTATCACCATGAGGCTGTGACACAACACGGACAATGATGGCAGAGCTGGAAATTGACCAGTCCAACCTTCCACGTGTCCGAGAAGGTAAGAACATACTCCCACACAGAGCCAGCTCCTACATGTATAGAACCATTGAGTATGGAGAAAGTGTGAGCAGAACATACCATGGCTCATGGTTTGTCCTGGAGAAAAGTTGATGTTTTTGTTTAGCCCCTCCACAGGGAGGTCAGGGTCAGCTACTGAACTGCACACATGGTACTAGTATGGTATGGGTGAATTATTTGATGTATGGACACTTTAGCACAGTGAATACTAAGGACAAACTAGTCTACCCATTTGCTGCGTACTTTAGAGAAAATGAGACATGTGACTGAACTTCCCTTTGTCTCTGTTTTGCGTTATGAATAACTGGCCCTGGGACCAAATAACAGCTTTTATTTTGCCCTTGTGTGTCTGTGCTTGATTTCTGTAGCATCAGTGCTCCATCTCAGATAAGACTTAGCTTGCCATATGTTTTGACTATATGCAGCAGACACCGGTGCAGTCATAAACCTGTACAGAGATGGATCGCATTGTGAACAGGTCTGCTGGCTGCAGACAAGCGCAAGGGATAAGAAAGCTGTTTGGGATATATTGTGTTCTGGGTGTAGAAAGTGCTATCACTATCAACATAAGTGAAGTACATTTTTTTTAGTTGAAACATTCTGACTTGCAGTACAAAGAGTGTCTTATGCAGAATATACAGTGATTGGGAAAACATTACAATTTAAATTCAATTTCATTTGTAAACCCAAACAAAGCAATCATAATTGCTCATAATATGTTTGATTTGTGGACCGTAGACTACAAAAATGAAGTTGCTGTCCAACATATGAAGGCATTTAGATACTGAGAAACAACAAGTTGGAGTGAGAATTGTAGTGGTGTTTAATATAGTAGAACCAGCTGCAAATCTAGAAAAAATGAATATGCACAGCAACAGAATTTGTCACGTCATACTTATGCAGGCAGCTTTTTATGAACTAAATTAGTTGTATCTGCTTGTATGTAAGTATGAAAACATTCACAGGTAAGGAATGCCAAAGCTGTGGCCTGGGTGTAGACTGTTGACTCAGTCTTTGGCATGTCCACACTAATGAATGACTAGAAATAGGTCTGCGTGTCTTTTATCAAGAGAGATAATTCAGCACTCCGCTCTTGTATCCATACACAAAGGGAACACTGTGCAGCTTTGCATTTTTATGTGTTATCGAGTAGGGGCCAGTGCACAAACAAAGCCAGTAATAGCAGCAAAAAACTGCTCATTGAGACAATAGCAGCATGTAAATCAGATGTCTGATCAGTGTAATTTCTTCCGGTCATCATCTACTTTCACCAGACAGATTTGTCAAACTGTGCTGTTGTCCCTCTCTGTGGCACTGGGATCATTTACTTGGGCCCCCCATTGTGGTTGTTTATGCTTCAATTTCCCTAAGAACCGTAGTGTGTCCCACTTCTCCTTCACTTTCCTCTTCAGACTCAGCTAAGTCAGTTTTTTCTTTGTTTTCTCTGCCCCCCTTATCAGTTCCTGTTTTGTCCCTCCTCTGGCTGCTCCTGATATAGCCTGATGTGCAGAGGGAATGCAGCTCCCAGAGGAATTCCCCCACCTCCCCCCTGCCCTGTTCCTAATTTCACTCTTACCAACTGACCCAGAGTCCCATTACCCTTCACCTCTTTTTGTTCTCCATGACAACCTGGTCCAGTTCACCTAGTTTATAACACAGCACAAAGAGCTGTGGGATAGACGGATACTTCATTGTGAAATTTTGTGCAAAAAGCAGCGAGCAGGAGAACAGAACACACCAGTGAGGAGGAGAGAGAGAGAGAGAGAGAGGGAGACAGTGTGTGTGGGTGGTTGGTGGGGGATTTTGGCTGAAAATAGAACCCATGTCATTTTCTCCTTTCGCCGGTTTCTTTGTTTGGCAGGCACTTGCCACTGCTGCTATCCAAGTGCCTCCAAATATGAAAGAAACATTATCTCTGTCAGTGTTTAATCGGCTGCTCCTGCAAGCTGGGTGCCTGAGATAATCTACATCAATTTTTTCAGATTGACTTGCTGTCACTTAGCTAATGTTGGTGGGAGTTCTACAATAGGACAAAATGCATGCATTCACCTATGAGATTTAGTTACATCAGCAAAAAGGTTAAACATAGTTATACATATCATTTTTCTATTTTTGACCACCAGTAATGTAGAATATGTGTAAGGGACAAGAGGCCTTAAAGGTACACTGTGTAGTGTTTTAAGTATTTTATTAGCTAAAATCAATGTGTTCATTCATAAATATGTCCTCATTGGTGTAAAATGACATCTGCCAATGATCTGACTTATCCTCGTAAGCGAAGAATTTCTTATCTGTATTTACATTGGACGGGAAAGTCCAAGGAGGCTTCCACGTCGTTCCGCCATTTTGAAAAAGTATAATAGCTGAGAGGGACATACAGCACTAGTCTACCTGTCTAACTAATCCACAACGCGTTTTGGTTCAGAGCCAGCGTCACTGAAACCAGCTGAAACGGAGAAGGAGATCAGTGAGAGGAGCTGGTCACTGTCCCTTTAGTTCATAATGGAGGATCAGACTTATGCCGAGCCACAGGAGAAGGAATCCTCGTCGCCCAAAAAGAGAATTAAAAAGGCAACGTGACACATAACGGCTACCTTAGTTGCAACACACATTTGAAAAAGCGAGGCGCTAGAGAGAACTATTTGTTTGAATGCAAAATACAATTTCACTGCTAGATGGGAGAAATTCCTACACAATGTACCTTTTTAAAATAGGAAAAAAAAAACTTCTCCCACAGTATTTCTGCAAAGGCAGTCTGCCCACACTGTTGGGAACATACCGGGCAATGCTGTAGGTGACTGCTAATATTTTGAAATCATATCTACTGTTTTTTTTTTTTTTGCACTCTTTCTTAGGCAATCTTACCCCTTAGCCTCTGGTGTTCAAATGTCATAGCCAGTTTCTGTTGTCTGCTGGATCTTGGATTAACTATCCTCTTAGGAAACTGACACGGCCCAACGGGTTCCTTTCAGTGACCCTATTAAGAAGCTTACAGTAGGAGGCTCTTTACTGTTTTGAAAACCCACTTGGCCTGCACTCTAACTAAACATGTCTCCGTGTGCACACCCAGTCCGTCAAAACCTGTTTCGCAGTCATAATAACACCGTCTCCTTGCCCCTCCCCTAGGAAGTTAAAGTGACTGTAGTTAAAAACAAGTAAACCCGCAATGCAGACACACCCACACACACTTGCGTGCTTACACGCTTTTCCTCTTTCCCTCCTTCATACTTTCGTTCCGCTTTCTGACTAGGACTTAAGTGTAAACTCGTGTTTTGAACTGTTTTGAATTGGTCCTGTCGGATTACAACCAAGCCTTCGACTTAAACCCTCCTCGTTGACAGACTGGACGCATAAGGGCAGGTTGGAGATCCATTTAGCGGATAGTCTCTTAAGCTCCACGACAGGTGTAAGTGGTAATGCATGTCTGTTGTGGTGTGGGCTAACTCCCAGTGTAGACTTATGTGGTCACATATGGTGTAAACGGATCCTTTTGATGGCTTAGTGCTGTCTGGGTGATTTCTATGAACTTTGACTGAAACATACCCAGAGATTTATTCTAAGCAAGAACGTTTTTTCTATTTTGAGGATAGAGTAAATTTTCCCACAAGAATGTCTCAGAAGCCGGCCTTTTCTCCCCATTCTCTATTTACAGAACTGGACAAAGAGGACACATCCTCAGTTTGACTTGTTATATCAACTCAGAAGCAGTTCTATAAATGTTGAAATTGAACATTGTATTGTCAGAGCAGGCTCCAGTAGTTCAGTTAAGGTGCAGCAATAATGGAAACAAAGAGGACTCTGAAGAGTATGAATGTGTAAACAGTGACACGATAGGCCAATAGGGAATATGTGTCAGGAGAAAGAAATACAACCAAAGTTTTGCTTTGAGAGTACAAACTTAGCAAGACAGTGAGCACAGAAGGAGTCTTAAAGTCTGGGATGGGTTGAATGCTTGATGTTTTCGTGTGTTTTCAATTAGCCACACAGATGGTCACAGCTGTACCAAAGACTGTAGGCCCCGTGTCACTCTTACAATGAATCTTGAGGCCTTCCATTTATTCTCGTCATCTATGCCACCATCCAGCGAATCTTAGACAGTAAGTAAACGTCCAGGGTCTTTGCTTGTCTTATGTTAATTTTTTTTTCCTTGTTTTAGATTTGTACTTCTTCTAGTGCTGGGCGGTATGACCAAAAATTCATATCACGTTTTTTTTCAAAATTATGCCGGTTTTCCGGTTTTTGACGTTTTTTTTTTTTTTTTCATGCATATTCAGATGTTCAATGCATTTTCTACTCGTTGAGAGAGGAATTACTGCAGTAAATTGCCTTAATTGACTCATTCCTCACCACTGTATTAAGCGGGACCGTGTCTTTAGCTCGGTGGTTGGTGATGGAGTTTGTAATCTGCTTTTTCTGTCATAGCGAGTCCCTCTAGCAAACGCGTCTTTAAGTGACATTTGGCTCGACTTTTCTTTTGCTTTCCCCGTGTTACCTGCTGATGTGGAGGGCGCTGAGCCTGCTGACTTTAATTTCATACATTCTTGATATTCCAATACGTGTTTGCAGCTGAGGTGGTGGAGCAAATTGCTCGTGTTGCCGCCTTTTGCAACTATTTTAGCCCGACAGCACTCGCATAAAACGGTTGTTTGGTCAACGTCGGATTTTTGGAAACCAAAAAACCTCCAAACAACAGACCCGGCGGCTCCTTTTTTTGGCACAAGTTCATCTGTGTCATTACTTCTGCAGCATCCATCTTCTGTGTGACGTCCCTCTGGTGCGCTGCTGTTTACCGTCACTGCTTAGAAGTGTATTTTAGAGGGTCCGTCTAAAACAGTTTCGCGCAGCGTAATGTTCGTTCCGGACGTTGTGTTATTAAACACCCCGGTATGGCGGTATATTAAAAATGAACATCGTGACGAAAATATACACCGGTTTTCGGTATGAACCGGTATACCGCCCAGCACTAACTTCTTCTCAAAAAGGGATTAAAAAAAGCACAAAGTGAGAATAAATGTTTTAGCTTTGACATCTCCCTTACAGAGTGCTTACAGTGACAGCCAGGTTTACATGCACAGTATTCTAGATACTGGATCACATTTGCACCTCGACGGTTACAGGAGTGTGTGTGTGTATATATATATATATATATATATATATATATATATATATATATATATATATATATATATATATATATATATATATATTTTTTTTTTATTTATTTATTTTTTTTTTTTTATTTATTTTTTTTTTTTTATTTTTTTTTTTTTTTCAGGTTTTCTATAGCTGGGTTAAGAACTAAAACAGGTTATTATTTATGCATGTGTCAATTTAGCTCATAATCTGAATACTCGAGTATCCTAAGCATTAAGCGCATGGATGTAAACGTAGCCGTTGTCTCCACAGAAGTGGCCCAGCCTGCTCTTATAAGCTCAGTGGAGGGATTAGTCGTAGGACAGTGGTTTTTAATTGGCCCTGCCTCTGGCTCAGGCTGGAGGCTTTTCCCTCTGCAGTGAGCACAATCTCTTATTAAACACTGTCTTCTGTCCTCCTGGCATTTGAAAGCACCATTGTAAGAGTAGACGGCCATTCTAGGTTCCCTGAAGAAAAACTGTGAGATAACAAAGCAGTTTTGTCTCGTGACAGTGAGCTATGTGTCTGCAAGAATGGAGGAAGTGGAGAAAACAGCTGGCCGACGGTGCTGCTGCCTGTGTGTGTTGATTTTCTCCTGAGTAACTTTTGAGCTTGTTTGACAGGCTTTAAACACCCTTGGGCTTTGGCACATCGCAGCTATCGTGGCTCATTAAAGACAACTGTAAACACTTGGCATGGCTTTAGATGAGAATAACAGTCCGCAGATGCTAAAGCTATAAAAAACAATGTACAGGCCAAGGAGTATTCACCACCGTGTATGTCTCGTCAATTATCCCGTTGTTTGACTTCACACGTTTGGTAACATTTTCTTTGCATAATTGTTGTGGCTATATTAAAGTCCCCATGAAGTTCTTTGTCAGCTTTCTGACAAAACAAGGCAAGGCTAGAGAACGTTAATGACATGAACCCGATATGTTTTATTACCATATCCAGCAGCAGGTGGCCAGACTATGGGATCATGGGATAGGGAAGGCTCAGCTTGCCACAGAGTGGCTCGATATGGAGAACCAGACAGAGGTGGTGCACAGAGAGCTCTGAGCTAAAGCCTTGGGATTTCTGTCAACTTAACAGATTTCACTCAACATACTTTTGTACTGTCTGCGCTGGCTTCCCAGTATATATGGTTATTATTGGTTAGTATATTTACTTGAAGGTATCTACATAAGAGTGACATGACACTGTCGTGAACGTGCAATAAACATTATAAACAAGTCATAAACGTTTATGACATAACGCTTCCTTTAGTTAAGTGTCATTTGGTTTTTATCATGACAAGTTATGGTTAGAGTTAGAGTTCATGCGTCATGACTGTGGCATGTGTTCATGACAGTGTCATGTCACTCTTATGTAGATACCGTCAAGTAAAGTGTTACCAAACTTGTTACTTACAGTATGCATGTCCCCTCCATTCATTTGAACACTTTTGTAACCTTTTGTATGACACTGAAGTGTTGTTGTCCTGTGTTGTTGCAGTGTGCGAGTGTTTTGCTGTGCTGGAGGATGGAGTGTTGGCACACAACCTGCAGGAACAGGAGAGTAAGTCCAATGTCAAGCTACCATGTGGCAGCAGTACAGCTGCACACTACACTAAGGTGTAGATTGCATGGGGCTAGTCTGTCTCAGTGAATCACCACTTTCTGTGTTGTGGGGCTTCATCTTTAGTTATCCTGTTATGGAATTTAGCTAATGATTATACTTTGCAGCTATTAATACAAATGACAGATTGACAATAAAACATACTTGAGTAAAATGCTGTGTTATTCTCATGGCTTACCAAGGCAGACTGAAAAAACCTCAGGTAGTTACATTGAACTTCTTTTTGGCTGGCTTTTTGTCTGTCTCTGTGCAATGTTGCACAGTAGACACAGTTACATGTCATTTGGTGTCTGTTTGTAGGACTTCTCAAAAGTACACTGTGGGTCTGGCATGCCACAAACAGTGTTTCAAATGACCAATACAGCAGTCATGAATACTCAAACATCAACAGATTTAGACCAGAAATAATATAGTAATCATGTATTACTACAATCTTGATAAGACATGGTCCTTCATTGCCAAACATTTGAGACTTCTGCCTTTTTTCTCTGCCTTTCCCTCTTAGTCGAGCAATACTATACCACCAACATCCAGAAGAACCAGCTAGTGCAGAATGACATCCGTGTAGCAAAAAGGCTGCAGGATGAGGAGGAAGAGGAGCAGGCCCAGCAGAGCACCCTCCTCAGACAGACCTCCAGACAACTGTAGGTGACCCCTGCTCCTCAAAGCGTACTGCACCACAGCTCACACTACGATTCAGATAGCAGTGTCCTGCATGTATTCTGACTAGGGCTGCACGATATGGGGAAAATATGTGATAACATTGGGGAATATGCCATGTAACGATTACTTGAGAAAAATAAACCGATACCAAAGTGTACTCAGTTCTACCTAACTGTTGCTTTCAGTATTCTGCTGAAATACAACAAATTGTGTGTTGAATTTAAAACAAATGAAAGTAAATAATTTCCAGCATTCTTTTGTTAAACAAATTGAACAGTGAATTAAATATAAAAGGCGCCACTAAAATAACAATAACAGTCGCATTTTACATATTTTATATACATTTAATATTTTCTTTTAACTAACAAAAAAATCTCAGTGTCTTTCGGGATATGTCGCAGCCTTTCGTGGTGTGTTTATTACATCAGTTGATATTGCGAAGAAGATCAAAAAACGATATATTGTGCAGCCCAAATTCTGACCTACTGTGTGTAGATTTACATTCTTATTGACATTGATGTGTTTGTAGTTTTATCACATACGTCACAAGAGTAAAAAGTCCTTTTCTTCACTGACTGCTCTGTAGAGAGGAGGAAGACTTTGAGTATGCCCGTGTAATTCAGGAGGAGATCCAGCGTTGTGCCGAGGAGGCCCGGAGGAGGGAGCAGGAAGATGAGGTGAGCACAAACTGTTTTAAACAGATTTAATTCTGTCTGAATCTACTTTTACATTTCTCCAATGAATGCATTAAAGATCTAGCAATATTTTTTAAAGAATATTTCACTGGGAGCTATGTGGACATTCAGTCTGTGGCGGTGGTTAACAACAATACTTTCACATCGACACAGTATTCCCAGCCTTTCCCCCAGTGAATGCATGCACCAGTTAGATTTGTACAGACATTTTCAACTTTACATGCTCAGACCAGCGTTACCCAGTATAAAGAGTGTGAAGATCAGTTCTGACGTAACCTGAATCTGCACATACTTGTCAATTATCTACCTACTACCCACCTCCGATTTGAAAAGTCTTTTACATTTAGAGATCTGTACCCATCAGTGTCTGCATAAAACTCATTATCTCTGTCAGTGAGCTGCTAGGCTGCTACACAGTACTGCTGCTACTACTACAACTCTTTACTTTAGCTTTCTAAATGAATAGACCCCATACTTGGCACACTGACAGTAGTTCAGTTCATCATATGATAGGATATGATTAATGGGAAACATTTTTTTTATTTTGGCCACAGAAACATAGAGAATATTGTGAACGATAGAGACATGGCCCTTGGATGACTGATATATGGAAAGGTTGGAAATCAGTGTTCCTTTACCAGTCCCTCATTATTTCATTTTTAAATCAAAACATCTGTGGCGTTAAGCTTAGCTTGAAACCAAAAGATGGATCCGTTAAGAAGAAGATACAAATGTGACAGCAAAGTCTGTAAAGTGAAATATTTTGAGGGATTTGCTCCTGAAAGAGGAACAAATCCTTTCCTTTGGGTGTCTAGTTGCTGTCAGCAACCAGAGCAGAGCGAGACACTGTACTGTATGGACAAGTTCAACTTGGCACAATGCAGTGATAAAACAGAAACAAAAAAAAAAAGCAAAGTAAGACCTGAAGTTTGACTCCACTCCCAAATGAATCTCGCTCCCCCACTGTTGGCCAGAAAGTTGGTAGTTTCCTTCTCCACAGACAAAGTGGCTGTGGTCAGCTTGAATTCATTTCAGTTACAATTAATTTCTGAGGTAAGAAGTTTTATCAGAGTTTCTGTTGAAAACTTCCCAAACCACTTTCTAGTGTGAGCCACAATAGACTGTGTCAGTGGATGATGCTGTAATGGGTTATCTGACTCAGTAACTGTGGAAGTCTGTAGGAGGTGGTGCACAAAGCAGAATATCGCTGCTTGTAAAGGTAGATTAATGATTCTTTGTATCTCAAACTACAGAACTGTGTGCAGACAGAACAGGGCATAATCTAGACTCTGACCAACCCTTACAGTTTACACAAACTTAAAATAGCACCAGCATTATCCATAAACTTCAGCACAGGGACTCAGACGTATATGGCACCCGGGACATACTTGTATATCACTTAATTATCTCCCTGTTACAAGCAGGCCAGGGAGTATGATATGATTCACTTTGCTCTCTCTAGGACTAAGTGAATCCATAATGAACGGCGGTTGCAGCAAAGTGCTGCTCGGGGCCTGTGTATCCACTGTGCCGTAAGAGGGCTGTATGAGCAAAGTCAGCTGTTAAACAGATGCAACCTGTCAGCTACCCATCTGGATGTTGACTCAAGCTATTTCTCTGGTGGTTGATTCCAGACATGGACCATCAACCTCTTCATACAGAATACACTCATGTGTGCACATCGAGCCTCACTGGATGTGCACATTCGACATGTACAATTTTAACTGTGCAGTTTGAGGAAGAGGCAGGTTAAGTCAAAACATAACTTAAGTGCAGTGTTTAATAATTTGAGGGACTTCATTTGATTATCCTTTCCATTAAATGGTTTAACATTGTTTCCAGGTTTCCAACATGTTTTCAGGGTTCCGACAAGGTTTTTGTTTTTTTCTCAAAGAGCAGCAAGCGTGTCTGTAGTTGTAGACAACATGAGTTACATTTTTTACCATCTGATTTTGGATATAAATATAACATTAATATCTAGCTAATGCTGTGATGGTTGACATTTGTTTTCCATTCTTTCCTAGTCCTAATTTGTGGTTCAGCACTAGATCTCTCCAAAATTTTTGTGAACACAAAAACAATTCATCTTGCAACCCAAATGCAAAGGGGCAACCAGATGGCTCCCATTAATCACCTCTCCCTGTTCACACAGAAGCCCAATCCCTCAAAAAAAGTCTTCATGTCTGCGCTTTTTACAGCACGCATGTGCATTTCTGAACATCGGTTGCTTTACAGAAACTGATTGCCCAACAATATACATTTTAAGAGTTGAGCTGTGTAAGTAGAAAAGCATTGTGGGGGGGAGCCAACTGTCATGAAACTCCCCAGCAGGTCCGGTGGAGTGGTCTGCGTCACAAGGCTGCCCCAGCATCATATTTTCCTTTTACCCTGCAGTTTCCTTTTTTAGAGAAGGCTGCCTTGGACAGGCTTATAGAAGGTCCTTGTTTGGAGGATGTGAGGTCAGAGAGACTGTGGGGTTCATTCATCATTATTAAAGGTTTTGGGTGTGAACTCTCTTGGAACCAACACGAGGCGTCTACACTCAAAGAGTTAAATGGAATTTTACCTACTGGGTTAAAAGTCATGTGGATGGATGCGCTATTCCTGTGTGGATGTAATCATTTCTTTTCATGAGTGTTTATGTTAGGATCAAATGGTGAACTATTAACACTCCTGTTTGCTTACCTTCCTTAATGACTGGCTGATCAGAGGTGTTGATTAAATATTTGCCTCCCTGTAGATTGTCTTTAATTAAGGAACAGAAGGCGTCAGGCTGTGCAGTTTTAAATGCCAGATCCCTGTGGCACTTTGCGCCTAACCTGCCATGGCAAGCTGCTAATTGTCTGCTGATGCTGGCAAAGTGGCTGACACACACGCCCTGATTGCAAAGCCAAAAGGAGCTGCGTTAGCTTTTAGTTATGATTTATTTTGCAAATGCAGCCTACAGAGAGATATTTCATACAATTCACTGGTAGAATCTGCTGATTTTGTAGGAAGCATTATTAGTTCTGGCCTTTCCAAGGAAAGCAACGTAGAGACATGGTGGGGGTTTGCCTTCAGAGAGCAGTCCAGCATAGCAGCGCCTGTAAGAGCAGGCATTATCCAGTGACAAGGTGTTACTTCAAGTGAAACAGTCCTGTTGATCTGCTTCTGTCTGAGTTTTTCTGGTCCAAAGTTCCGGCTCAAGGAGATTTAAAGTTTTATTTGTCTCTCATGTAGTCTCCTAGTTTCCATTGAGTCAGACACAGCCCTGTTTTTAACAATTAGTTTGGCCACCTAGAATTAATATGTAGCCTCGGTGTAGCCTCCTCTGTAGACGTGCCAGATGTAGATGGATTAGATTCTCTTCTTTGATGTAAAATCAGTCAACTCCAGGGACCTGAGTAAGTTTAAGGCAAAACGTGTCGTGAGGTTAAATAGATGAAGCATTAGTACCTACAGTCTAAGAGCAGTTTTTTGTGAAAAGATGATGACATGAAAGCAAAACCTCCTGGTGGCGGATAAAATCTCAGACATTAATCAAAGGTTTCCTAAATATTTCGATTAGGGGGGAAACAGTTGTTACCTTGCTTTCTTTTGTCACTGTCTATGTTATGCTGCCATCTTCTGGTTGAAACAGCACAGTATTAATCATGTTTTAGAGCAGGGGTGTCGAACTCAACTTCACTAAGGGCCACCCTGGAAAATGAGAATCACATTAAGGGCCAGACATTTTCAACCGAAAAGTTGAATATTACCTTTGACTGTATTATTTGTCTCATATGGCTTTCTCACTAACAGTTTGGTCGACATAAAGCCCTAGAAAGTCAGCAAAAAAGTTACTTAACCATCATAGAGTTTAGCAAATCAAAGATTTTGTTTCACAGCCTGAATATGTAACCTCTCTGGTTCTATGGCAATTTCTGAGCCTCAAAGTTGGCAAATCTGTCAAATTCTGCTTTGAGTGTCGCACAACTGCAGTCTGTAAAACCGTTTCCTGTCTTTTTGGTTTGACTCACATGTAGGTGGGCCAAACTCTATTGTGAACATAAATTGATATGCGGGCTGGATAAAAATTTGCAAGGGGCCGGATTTGGCCCACGGGCCTTGAGTTTGACACACCGTTGCAGTCATACCAATTCATGGTTGCACACCAGTAGTATAACCGGACTGCTCTCAGTGAGTTGAGCTTGTTTTGATATATTATGTAATGCTTTTATCCAGATTAATTCATTATTAGTTTAATTAGTTCTGTGGATTGTTTTTAAAATAAGGGAAAGAGCCAAATAAAAGATTGTGACTTTTGTTATTGGAAATCTTATTAATATTAAGTCTAAAAAGTTCTAACCATGTTTCTATGTTTCTTTGCATATTTGACAGAACAGCTCCATTTCTCTGTAATCTTCATTTAGCCTAAATTCCTAATGGGTTATTCTTAATGGTTTACAAAGAAGCAATCAGTACGTCTGTGTCTCTGCAGGAAATAGCTAAACGAATGCAGGAAGAGGAGGAGCAGAGAATCATGAGGAGGAGCCATAGTGAAGGTACAGTTCACGTTTTGTTGACTGTATTCTTGTGACAACATTAGTCAGCAATCCTAACATACTGACAAATCATTTTAAAGAAAATGGTAATGTTTGAATGTTAAGGAATTTGCCATTTTTTGATCTAAAATGTCTGTTTTAAATGTATTTGCTGAACAAATAATTATTTGTTACACTTAAAGTCCAGGGCTTGCTTGGCTTCTCCCTAACCACGCTTTGCTTCACTGCTACTGATATATATATATATATATATATATATATATAAACCAACATTGTGTAATTTTTAGAGTTGATTCTTAGCGAAAAAAAAAAACTTTGTTGTTTCACAAATATGTGCTCATTCATGTGTAATTACTTCCACCAACTAATCAAAGTATTCTCGTAAGCGTAGAATCTGCCATTCAGAATCATTCAGAATACATACGGGCGAGTCGCTCCAGTGACGGCCGCCATGTTGTGCCTCCATTTTTAAAATACATTAGGCATAGAGGGACATAGCTCCGCGTTTCGCCCTCTTCAGTGGCACCGTGACAAAAGCCAGGGGGAGATTACTCGCCAGGGAAATGAAAAAGACAATTAAAACGACAAAAGCAACAAGAACAAAGTTAATATTGGAGTGGCTAGAACAACTGCGTGTAAACAATGGAGACTAATGGGAAGTAATATTCAGTTGGTTGTCATATACAGTTTCACCGCTAGATGGGAGAAATTCTTACACAATGTAGCTTTAAGTCATTCTCCACATACATGCATGGACAAAACATATCCTACATAGCTGTCACACTATATTATTATCTCTTTAATGTGTTGTGTTCTGCATCAGTTCTATGCATGTAAGATGTCGTCTTTAATGTAGTCTTTAATGCATGATTGTATATCTGTATTGGAAAGCCTCAGTTTGTGTCTAAAACATTTATAATAATTGTGTAACAGATACTCTTACTTAAAGGACATGCTGCTATTTTTAGTATGTGTTGCCTCATAATTAACTGCACTCCTCAAATATTACCCACTAACAGCCTCACCCATCCTCCCTGCTTTTGTGTTTGCATGTTTGGCATTACTAAAGGCAGCGCCAGCGATCCTGCACTGCCATCCCCACACCAGCACACACTCAGCAGCAGCCTTCACCAACGAGAGGAGTACTCTTCTACCACCACCAGGTGTCAATGGCCTACTTCTCACAACCACTCAGACTTAACAAGGCCTCAGGCTGACTCCCCCAGGGGGGTAGCAGCTCAGAGAAACACAAGTACATGGTCAAATCAAGGACACACAGATTCCATAAGGGAAATCAGGAGTGAATTGGGAGAGCGTTTGAGTGAGGATTCAGAGGACTCGGACACGGTTTTCTCTGAACAGCTCTCTGTCAGGTCCCAGAGACTGAATGAAAGACTCAACACAGCACCTCCTCGACGCCAGGCGTCTTTACGCCAGCCGCAAGAGAGAAAATACAGAAGCGTTAGCTCTCGCAGCAGCTTTACAGAGGAGGAGAGAGGAGAGTGGAATGAGGACTTTTATGAAAATGGTGACCGAGAGAGGAGGAAGCCTAGGAAATGGGATCAGGAAAGGAACCATGGAGAGGAGTATCAGGGTTTGCACAGGAACGGAGATCAAGATAGAGACCGTAGGTTAGTTGAAGTAAGAGAAAGGCGATGTAGTCGCAGTGAATCTGTCAGGCTACCTGACAGGAGTGAACACAGCAACAGAGACTTGGCGAGGACCTGGAGCTATAAGGACAACCCCGACAAGCATGTCCGTTTTCAGGACAACAGCAGGAGCTCTAACAGGCAGCAGGGGGAAACCAGACGAGTCTGGGAGATGCTGGGCCAGGTCCTCAGAGAGAGGGGCGTGCCTGTGAGGTTTGGCAGCAACGGGGCGCCACTTCAAATAAGGCCTCAAAGCAGAGACAGCCAGGTGCTTCATGGGAGTGAGGTCTCCTGCAGCGACTCCCAACCACATCAGAGAGTCTTCCAGAGAGCTGCCACCACCAGGCACAGTTTCCATGGAGATATCAGGGAGAGGAGGAGACTATCATACCAAGAGAACAGTAGGAGAGATCACAGAGAAGTGGAGCATGATGGCAAGGTTTATGAGCTTAATAGAGACTTGTATCTTGCTAACAGAGATAGGAGAGGCAGTAGAAGGTGGAGGGGGCACAGGTACACTAGCGATGACGAGAGGGAGAGGAATGCAAATGATTGCAGGGTCAAGAGGACAACAAGCGAACGCAGGCATTGGCACCAGACCATAGAAGAAAGGTTAAGCTCAGAGGAGGAGCAGGACGCGGAGAGAAGAGTAGAGCAGCCCCATCGAAAAGCCCCACAGCGTAGCCAAAGCCTCAGCAGCAGAAGCAGCAGGGCTTCAACCAGGGATAGGTCAAGGCACCTGGCAGCAGGTAACACCCAGAACTACAGCCAACTCCAATCTGCAGAGGGAAAGCTTCCAAAGCTTTACTTTGCCCTACCTCTCTGTTTACATCTGCTCCTCTCACCTTCCCTCAATCATCGTCTAATTTGGGCAAATTTTGGTTTTACTGGTGTCTTGGGGTCTCTTGCTAAAGTGGGACATTTTCCTTTTTCGTATCTATAATTAGTAGTCCTGAAATAATGTGTGCTTTTCATTTGTATCTTCCATCTTGATGTAGTGAGGGAATAACTACTATGGAGTTTCTCTCAAAATCTAGCAACATTCCCTCACATGTTGCTTCCTCTTATCTCTTGGTGTGATTCAAATGTCATCGGTCCTTGGGTCTTTCAGTCTCTGTGTCAGTACGCTTGTCTGATTCATCACTGATTTCCATGTTGTTTTTTACAGCTTGTATGCTGGTTGTCATAGTCACTTGAGTTCCTTTGTATTTGACACTGTCATACTTCACCCTTAGGAGCGTCACAGCAACCAGAGCCAGGCGAGTCAAGCCTGGACCTTGGGGAGCTGCGGCAGGTCCTGCAGGATGAAGAACTGGCTCACAAGCTGCAGGAGGAAGAGGAAAAGCTGTTGAGGAGGGTAGGGGATCCAAGAGTTTATCATGAAACGCCGTGATTTAGAAGTCAAGGAGAAAGGCCAGAAGAGTTTCTCTTTTCAATAAAAAAATTAATTCTGGCTTTTACGGTCTTGTTTTCGCAGCACTCTCAGCCCTCGCCATGCAGTTCTTACCCAGAGGGAGACTTCAGAGTAGCACAAGTGGCGCAGGATGAGGTACGACGAATTGACAAGTCATCAGTACCCTTGTATCTCATGTTTAATATCCACCTGTGAAATTATCCATTGTCGTGTTTTTGCGCTAGGAAATTGCACGCTTTATGCAGAAGCAGGAAATGAAGTCAAAGCGAAGATCTCGTGAGCTAGAAGGGCCGGCATCGTGGCGCGAGCACAGAGCGATGATCAGTCATCGTGACCGACGGGCTGCAGGAGACCAACCAGTAAATGTGTGGAGTTATTTAAAACAGTTTCAGCCATCTAAAGACGGTGCATTTCATTGTCATACATGTCTTTCACTTTAATAGCAAGGTGATAAAATGAGTGACTCATTTGGTCCACTGCCTTAGGTCCAACGAGAGCGGCTTGACTCAGAGGGACTTCCTTCCCCCACTGAGGAGTGCTCCCCAGAGAACCAGCCACCCAGCCCCTTCTCCACTATACCGTAATTGTCTTTACATAAAATATGCATGAAACTGATAAATGTCTGTATTGCGACCATATACCTTTCATCTAGTTTATATGCTGACTTAACAACTGCTGCCTTTACAGACAAGCCCAGCAGATCAGAAACATTGCGGAGGAGCTGGACCCGACCTTCCAGGCCAGAAGGGAAAGCACGGAGAGCCTCCGAGTGGGACAAGCAGGTACCCTAGACACGACCTAAAATGAAACCGTTAAAACAATCGGACACTCACATCCTATTTTTTTCAGTTTAGAGCTGCTGTGACAAGGGACTTTCCACATTGTGGGATCAATAAATTCTATCTTATCATATCTTATCTTATAGGTCCAGCTGGTGACACACTTCCCATGCCACATTCTGGCTTACATGACTTACTCGAGGAGCCTACTTTCATCCCACCCACAAAACGGCAAACGGACAAATTAGGACGAACAAAACTCAAAGAGAAGAAGGAAAATTGCAAGCAACAATAATTTTCTACACATTGTGCTGTTGGAGTGTATCACATGTATATATTTTATAACACTAAATATAAGTTCAGCTACAGAGCTCTTACTAGTTTAAGATTACAAGAAGATAGTTCTCTACCAGCCACCCCTACTAGCACTTTAGACCAGTGGAACACGGAGAGAGAATTGAGGGATGTGACATTTTATTATATTTCTTGATTAAGTGAATAATGACAACACTTTGGACTCTTGCCTTTTATAATTTTCAAAGGGAAAAATTAGCATTATTGAAGTTTTCTTTGAAATCTTCAGCGTTAATGAGTGTTTAATTTAAACAGTATACCTTTTTTATTATGTTTGTAACTTTTTTTTGTTTTTATTTAGTTGATGTGTCAAGAGTCCATCCATTATACACTACCGGTCAAAGGTTTGGGGTCACTTCATGTCCATTCCTCTCCATTACAGACAGAATACCAGCTGAGATCAGTTGCATTGTTTTTTTAACCAGGGCAGCAGTTTTCAGATGACATTATGTGCTTACATAATTACAAAAGAGTTCTCCAATGTTTTCTCAGTTAGCCTTTTAAAATCAGATCAGTAAACAGGATGGGCACCAAAATACACATACTTCTGAACATTGGATGAATGGTTGCTGATAATGGACAATGGAGATATTACATTAAAGATCAGCCACTTCTTTCTACAACAGTCGAGAACCCTTTTGTAATTATGTAAGCACATAATTAATCTGAAAACTGCTGCCCTGGTTAAAAAAACCAATGCAACTGATCTCAGCTGGTATTCTGTCTGTAATGGAGTGGAATGGAAATTTCTAAGTGACCCCAAACTTTTGACTGGTAGTGTATATAATGCGTTCATGTTATTTCATTTGACATTTTGGATGCTCTTTGGGGGAGGCATGGTGGTGCAGTGGTTAGCACTGATGCCCCACAGCATTAAGGGATGTAAAACCAAAGCTGTCTAGTGGGACAATCAAAAATGACAAAACAAAAAGTTACTTTGATTACTCTTAAACCTGACGTGCTTTTCGGAGAAGCTACTTTAACACATCCACTTTCAGAGTGTCTGTCAACTTAGTTTCAGAGCAGAGTGGCAGGGCTCCAGCAGTGTTTACAATGACAATCACATTAACTTGTTCAACCCTTATTAAATGGAAATCCCATTTGAAAAAAAAAGAACATATTACAACAATCATCAAAGTATGTTCAGTTGTTTTGAGTGTAATATCCAGATATTATTAAACCTCTGGGAACAGTATATGTACCAAACTAATCTAAGATCAAAGATCTACTTACAGTACTAGCTTTTTGGAGGTTTCAACTGCATCTCACGGTCGTTTTAGGTCGTCCCCCCCCCCCATATACACATACAGTACAACCACTTGTTATCGCATGACTACATTCCCATACATAGGTAACATGATGACACCTGATGCAGTTGAAAAGGCTTCAATAAACTTGTAAGTGGACCTTTTTAAACTTAAATTACTTGATACATATCCATCTGATGTTTGTGTATTTTTTGCCAGGTGGGCTTTCATCAGTCAGTAACATTAATTTTACAGAATGCTAAAAAGATTGTATTTTCTACGCACATATAACCAGTTATTGGTCTCACTTGTTGTCTTTTTTTTTTTTTTTTCTTTTTTTGTATGTTCATATTACTCTCACTCCCATTTAAAACCTCCTTTTGTTGTTGCATTTTGTTTTTTACAGATGAAATATGCCACTGCAGGTGGACCACTATGAATGCAATTGTTCTGTATGAAAGTACAACAAATAAAATATAAATCTTATTTTTATTGGCTTTTAACAAACTGTTATATAAGTACAATGTAACAGAATGCACACTGTAAACCATGGACAGTTCCAAAGACAGACATAAAAACATCTTGTAAAATATATATTATAGATATTATGAGGCAGAAGGATAAATTCACAAACCAAACCGTGCATAACATTGGTCATAACAGTAAAGTGCTACAGTCCTTACTACTTACTTACTACACTGTATGACAGACTGTACTGTGGTAACTCTTCACCAAGGCAGCACCCGTGAACTTTGTGGTCTTTCAACAGACATCACGACGTGTGAGTTGTGACTCATAAATAGTCCCTGATGCATTACTAAAGGTGTGGGCTAACACATGTTCCACTTCAGTAGAAAGAAACGCCTGCTACAGTTCAGAACTGCAAGAAAAGTTCCACTTGGTCTGATCTAGCTGCCTACTCTGTTGTGCTAGAATATAACCAAAAGCAAAAAGGAGTACAAGACTGACAGGGGGGGTTTCCACATAACCCTTGAGCCTCATTTTTGATATTTTGTTTGCCTCATATATTTGCCAAGTTTGTATCCTATTTGTTCAGAGGATTTCCCACATGACACACTTAATAGCAATCTTTATATGCAGCACATGACTAATCACATCTGACATTTAATCATACATATTGTACCCGAACCACTATGTTGTCAAAGTCTTGCCAACAGGCATGTCTCAGCTTGCTCATGATGAATGAAACCTAACCTTCTTGTTAAAATAGCACCAAGGGGCTTTAGATATGCAGACTGTGCTGTACTGTAGATTCCTTTATGCTTTAATTTTAAATAGTATATGGTTACCTATTCACAAAAAGGGAACTCCCTTTGCTGGACTTTTTGACATCAATGAAGCAATTGTTGGAAAGTCCATATAGTTCCTGGTAATGGTAAGTAGGGTCGAAGAGGCGATATATACACCACGCTGTCTTCAGAGTGATGCTGTATACTATTGTAAACAAAGTTATCTTCTGTGTTCTATAGAAACATTTAAAATCAGAAATGTTTCACAACATAAAATCATGATTGACAGCAACATAGCCAGAGTATCTAGGAGGCATCTGTGGGCTCAGCCCTAGGTGTGACTCAGACCTCTCTGCCGTCAGACTTTTACACCCAGCTGAACGCCCACCTGCTCTGTATGTTCACACACAGCAACACTCGGCAGCTTTCCCGCTTAGACATGCAAATGTAAGAGGAGTGAAATTCAAACACTACAATATATCACAGGCCATTGGTGAAAGTCCAATTGTTGGGAAGTAGTACAAAAAAGTTTAAAGGCTTAGGTATTTAATGTAAGGTCTGCTTTTTTCCATCTGGTGCCAAACTCAATACAATAATTCAAAACCTTTGACAGCTATCTTCTTTTAGGCTTAACTGAAAGGGGGAAAAACAGCCTCACTGTCTGATATAATTATCATGATGAATGGACTGTTGTAATCATTCAGTTTTTTCCCTCAGAATTCCCCTTCCTCCCCTGTGTACTGTACCATCAATATAATTACATCCTGTTGTAATTGTGCAGCAAAGTGATACCTCTAACCTGACCTGTACAGGTTTGCTCAGTATCTTTGGTTATTCTGATAAAAGGAAAATGGGGTGGATAAAAGACAGCGGTTTCATTCATTCAGCCAAACAAATTGGCACAACAAAAACATCTTCAGTATCACAAAGAGGGACTCCCGTCGTATTCAGGATATCCCGTTTCCTTTCACCAAACTCAGCACAAACATAACAGGTTCTTCAGTGGGGCAGTCGAGTCCAGTTTTCCTTCTCTTCATACAATGAGCTGGTCCGAGGAGTCCTTGGAGTCGAGCGACTCTGAGCTGCTGCCCTGCTCTTGCTGGGCCTCGTGGAAACTGCACTCAATGGCTATTAATGGCCTAGGATCATCTGAAGGAGAGAAAAAGGGCAAAGCAAATACCTTTTCACTATATTTGTCATTGGCTTGATAAACATTGTGTATAATCGACATTAAAGGAGCACTATGAGTTCCTGCATGATGTCACTTCTGTTGAGGTTCCAAGTAAATTTTAAACAAAAACCGAGCAAGCTGGGCCCTTCCATCCCCCGTGTTCCTGTAATTGTCATGACTAACTGACTAACCGTCATTAACCCCCACCCCCTCCCCCGACCATCTTGTCAGTGATTGGCTGGAACGTGGTTTGTTGTATTTTGGTGCCCAGCCTGTGCCTCTAGTGTTTGTTTGACGTTTACGACCCCTGTGTTGTCTCCCGAGACCGGGCTTTTTCACCATGTGTTCAGGGGGCAGGCAGCTAGCGGATCAAGGAGAGATGACTACCGTTTGAGACAAAAATGAAATTGCGCTGAAACCATGCAGGAACTCATAGTGCACCTTTAATTTGTGCAATATGGTTGGGATAATCTCTTGATAATATATCACGTAGTATGGTAGTAATTACCTGTAGGGGTTGTGATTATCGGGGTGTGTGTGATGGGCTTTTTGCTTTTTTCCTTTCTTTTCTGGAAGATTTTCTTGGCCACAAGGCTGATGATGATGATGCTAAAGGCCATCAGAACTGCACTTGTGATCACAGATAAGACCAATGGCCATGCCTGCTCTGTGGGATCTGACACAACAGCGGCAAGAAATTATTGCTGGCTTTAAACAAAAAACAAGAATTAAAGCAAATGTACACTAGAGGAATAGAATCACATCATACCAGGTCGCTTTGGAAGGATTATTGGGGCAACTGAAACATTAACACACTTAATGTCCGTAAGTGCATTTCCCTTGGCCACAATCTTTTGATCTGGATTGGGACACCTTTTAGAAAAATAAATTTTTTCATCAAATCTCTTCAGTACAACAACAAAATGGCTACAATGGCGGATGGTGTTTTTAGAGCAGGGTAATATCTCACTTGGTACTCCAGGGTTTACACATCTGGTGACTTTGGTCATTGAAGGTTCCCTCTGGACATGGTCTGCAAGAACCTGTGCAGACAATCATTCAGTTGACTTGCAACTCAACATAAACTGTAAATCTAATGTGTATGTGCGAAAGTCATGTGCTTATTTTTAGTTTTTACTTACGCTTCTCTGGTTCAAAACCTTTGTCACACTTTTGGAAACAGAAGGAACAGCGGTCATCACCACAGGTGAGTCCTGCTCTACAGCCACACTTTGTGTCAGTTGTGGCAGTGCACGGTTTCACATTGATTTGAGCACCTACACATACAAACGGATGGCAAGAGAGTTGTAAAACTTGTAATTTAAAAGAAAAAAAGTCATCTTGTGGGACACACTACTGAAGACATTTCACAGTTTTTTAGCATCTGCTGACGTACCTCCACACTGTGTACACCTGGTACAGCGGTACTGTTTTGGGTTCATCGTAAATGTCCCGGCCTCACAAGGAGTACAGAGATCTTTCGGGTCGGGGCCACATTCTTTGACCAGGCGGTGTCCTACAAACAAGGTTCAAGGATCAAGGTTAATTTATTTGCCATTTTACAACACGGGGCTGCCCGATGAAATGTAAGTTGTAGTCGATTCAAGCTACACACACATATACATATAAGTGTATATGTAATATATATAACATATATATAAATATACATGCATACACAAATGTTTAAATTAGAATATATTTAAATAGAATACATACAGTAACTTGTATGCATATACATATATACACAGATACCAAAAGCTATAAGCTGTGTAAGCTCTGCCACATTAGTTGACATCAGTTTCAGTAAGATTAGCTCTTTTAATAATATCAAAGATCTTCATACACTAGGTAATATGGACCCCACCCCCACTGTTTGGGAAATGTAATGACGAATGAAGTATATATCACACCTCCAAATTATTTGTTTTAACATCCACGCCTTTTCTCTGTGTTGTGGTATTAGCTGAAAAACCACTGAAACTATATTGGTTACGAGCAACCACCACTCAAATGTTGGAATTTTTTTTTTTTTTAACATCCACTGACAAAAGCAGATACACTCAGTAGGGGGTTTGCTTTTATTAGATACTACATGGGATATCTTCAACTCTAGGTCTGGAAAAAGATGATGTTAACATATTTGCGTAACAACTGAGTTTATGTGGAAAGTCAGCAGAGAGGGCACTCCTCCCCTCCATGGATATCTACAGTGTTTCATCAAAAAGTACTACTGTGGCTGGGTTAGCTCAGTTGGTAGAGCAGCTACATATGTAGAGGTTTACTCCTCAATGCAGTGGCTGCGGGTTCGACTCCAACCTGTGGCCCTTTGCTGCATGTCGTTCCCCCCCCCTCTCTCTCCCCTGTCATGTCTTCATCTGTCCTGAGGAAATAAAGGCCTAAAGTTCCCAAAGATTATCTTAAAAAAAACCAGTGCTGGTTTAATTTTGGTATTTTTAAAGCCCACTATAATAGTATTAGGATATGAATGATATTACAGTATATTCACCCGTAGAGCCCTTGTCAAAAATGCTCTCCTGAGCCTACAGCACATATCATCAATTCAAAATCATAGAGAATCATAATGCTCATTATCTCCGTTATTACTTACCAGCAAAACAGGCTTCACAGCAAACAAGATCTCCTTTTAGTGTCCATTTCATGCAGCCTGTGTTAGTCTGTCCATCACTGCAAAAACAGCCCTGAATGAGCAAAGCGAGGACCAGTGCCCTACAGATAGCAGCCATACTGTTGTCAGCTCTCCAGCCTTGGGGATAAGGATGACAGCCAGCTCAGGTAAAACGTGAGCTAATCCAATCCAAGAAATATCCCAGGTACCTAATTCTTTTTAAGGCACTTAATGTTTTTTAGTTTTTTTAAATCTGTAGCTTTAATCTAAACTACAATAACTTTCTTGTTAACTTAAAGCCACTCAGCAGTAATGTTATGAGTGATATCATAGGAAGAAGTGTGTCTGTGCTGTGGCCTCAGTGCTCTCACACATAACTCCCTCACAGCTCAGCATGCTATTCATACTCCGTTTTTTTTCTTCTTTAAGGGGGCGTGGCCTACATTATTGTCTAAATGACTCATGAATGAAAAATACTTTCAGTATAAGTCAAAACTTAATTAACATGTTTGTATTTCATAATGCACACTTTATATCTTATTTCCTCCAATATACAGCCACATGAGAAATATCAAGAAGAGTTGTATAGCTGGTAAAAAAAAGAGAAGAAAACACTTTATCAACAGATCAGGTTGCAATACTAAATTATTTCCTTCTAATTCACTGCTTTATGACTTTTTTAACATACTATACTATGACTTTTATAAATCTTTTTTCGACAAACATACTATAGTATGACGTTTTCATGACTTTTTTAACAAACTATTCTGTGACTTTTTTGGACATACTATACTATGTCTTTTTTATCATATTGTACTATGACTTTTGTAATATACTATACTGTTGTGGAATTTCCATCTTATGAACTCATGCTGTGTAAGACGAGACAATGGTACCCAGGTGTCATTCAGGTCAGTGTCCAACATAACCGCATAACCTTTCCAGGTAGGAATACGTTAACTTTGTGCCTCCATAGGTGATGGGAAAAGTAGCAGCTGTATGATAAGATATTGTGATCACCCTGCCAAGGCCATGGAGGAAGTAGACACATTTTGTCTGTGCTGAGATAAGTAGACTCCCGCCATCTCAAATTTCTTTTCCTTTGAAGGTTCATCTTAAGTTCACGGCCCCAGCATGAGTTTAAATTGGCAGGAAGACAGAAATTTGAGAAAGTTGGGATGGCACGACTAACACGTTTAACTGTACTGCCTGCCAAAAGGATTTCCTCAATTGAGTGTTCATTAAATGCTCCTGTGTAATTCATCAAAGTCCAATCCAATCCAACTTTATTTATATAGCACATTTTAACAAACACAAGGTTTTCCAAAGTGCTTCACAAAAAGAACCATCAACCTGCCGGTACACAAACAAACATACATACAAGGGGGGGGTAGACAGGGCTGGAAGATACAACAAGTTAGAAAAATACAGCATAACATGAGGAAAGGGGAGGAGAAAAAAAGCAACTCTCAGACTATGCTCCTGTGAAGAGTTCAGTGTGGGAACAGGAAAAAAAACACCTCGGCAACAAGCACATAACAACACAACTCGACAACATGACTTGCAACAGGGGAGGAGAAAGGGGGGTGGAGGTAACCCAGCACAGGCAAGCAGCCATCCGGTCCTGCAGCCGACAAATGGTGCTGGTCACAGACCCGCTTGTCAGACTGGGGGGTAAAAAGCGGCGAAGGCGAGGGACGGGGTATTGGGGAAGTTTTGGCCTGGAGAGAATCGCTTTGCCTCCGAAACGAACGAAAGTCTCCCGAACCTTCTTCACGAATGTGAAATGAGTTGTGCTGCTCCTGAGTTTTTCCTTAACACTATACTATGCTTTCTTTTATGATTTTTTTCGACATACTAAATTGACTTTTTTCATTATATTGTACATTGACTTTATCTTATACTGTGACTTTTGCGACATGACTTTTGTATGATTTATTTGAAATACTAAACTATGACTTTTTTAGATACATTTTTTATTAGCGCATTCAGACATACAGAACAAACTGTGTGAAATTTAGAGTCGTCATTAAGTAACAAAACAATCGGGTCAGTAGGAACTCGACATCCGATCACATCAGATAGTATTGATTGATGCACCTGTTCACACTCCCAGACCATATGCAGAAAAGTTCCAGTTTGTTCAGGTTGACAGAACGTACAATGGGGAGTGGGAATGGCTTTAGAGACGTATCTCTTCTGAGGAGTCCAATGTGTCCTATGACATATGTTAAAGTGGATATACTGGTGATTTGGGTTCTTGGAAAAGTGAAAAATGTCCCAAACTGCCTCCCAATTAATTGCGTTCCCCTCAGGGCTCAGCTCTCTTTACTACTGGGAGTTCTCCCATGGATACTTGCATCAGTCTAGCATAAATCTTGGACACTAATCCTCTCACAGCGAAATCAAAAAAACATTTAATGACTGGGTGCACCCCAAAGACTGTTTCCCCATGGCACTCCATAACATTTTAGGGCAAAGATAAAAGTAGAAGGATGTCCTGGGGACCTCAAAACTAGCTCTTAGATCTTCAAAACTCAACATACCTTTCTCACTGAATAAGAGAATAACTGGTCTAGAGTATAAATACCTCTGTCCCTCCACTGTTTACAAGCACAATGTTTGTTACCAGACATTAAGTGTGTATTGTGCCATATTTGGGTATTCAAATGCCACTTATTGGTGTAGCGCAGGTGCTCCTCCACCTGTTTAAAGTTGGTCAATGTGTTGGTGATAATAGGGCAAAACACCGGCAAAAAAGGCCAGGTCTTGCAGTCTTAGACTTCCAATGAGGTTTTGCTCTATTTCTCTCCATGGGACTGTAGGTGAGGGGCCCATCCACACTCTGAGGGCCTGTAGCTGAAAGGCCTTGTGATACATTTATGTTATGACTTTTTTATGATTTTTTATGATTTTTTGACACTATACGAAGACTTTTTCATGACTTTTTCGAAATATTATACTATAACTTTTCATGAGTTTTTTCACATACTATAAGACTTTCTCAATATAATATACTATGACTTTTTCGACATACTATACTATCACTTTTTTATGACTTTTTGACATATACTAGAACTGAATTTCTAAAAATAATTTCCTATTTTATTTTTTCGACATGCTATACTATGACTTTTAAGACTTTTTTGACATTCTATACTATGACTTTTTTCAACATACTATAATATGACATGATTTTTTTTCGATATACTAGACTATACATTTTTATGACTTGCTAACCTACTGTACTTTTTTATGACTGTTTTCGACATACTATACCATGACTTTTAAAAGGCCTTTTTTTATATACTATGACTTTTTTATGACTTTTTTTGTCATAATATATTGTGGCTTTTTATGACGGTTTCATGACATACTATATTCATGACTTTTTTGGCATACAATACAATGACTTTGTTACAACTTTTTTGACATAGGCTACACTATGACTTTTTCGACAAAGTATGCTACGACTTTGTCATGACTTTTTGTGACATATTATACTATGACTTTTTCATGACTGTTTTCCACATACTATACTATGACTTTTTCATGATGTTTTTTGACGTACTATACAATGACTTTTTAATGACTTTTTTAACATGCTATACTATGACTTTTAATTTCTTTTTCCACATACTATACTATGACTTTTTCAACAAACTATACTATGCCTTTTTATGACTTTTTTTGGCATGTACTATGACTTTTTCCGACATACTATACTATGACTTTTTCATGAAGTTTTTCAACGTACTAAACTATGACTTTTTATGATTTTTTCGACAAACTATACTATGACTTTTTTTCGACATACTATACTATGATTTTTTTATGACTTTTTTTGACATATCATTCTTCTATCCATCCATCTTGGTCTGCTTATCTGGAGTCGGGTCGCGGGGGGAGCAGCTCCAGCAGGGCACCCCAAACTTCCCTTTCCCGAGCCACATTAACCAGCTCAGGCATTCCCAGGCCAGGTTGGAGATGTAATCCCTCCACCTAGTCCTGGGTCTTCCCCGAGGCCTCCTTCCAGCTGGACGTACCTCCACCTAGTCCTGGGTCTTCCCCGAGGCCTCCTCCCAGCTGGACGTGCCTGGAACACCTCCCTAGGGAGGCGCCCAGGGGGCATCCTTACCAGATGCCCGAACCACCTCAACTGGCTCCTTTCGACGTGAAGGAGCAGCGGCTCTACTCCGAGCTCCTCACGGATGTCTGAGCTTCTCACCCTCATCATCTCTAAGGGAGACGCCAGCCCCCCTCCTGAGGAAACCCATTTTGGCCGCTTGTACCCTGGATCTCGTTCTTTGGGTCATGACCCAGACATACTTTACTTGGACTTTTTATAACTTTCTCGACATAGTATACTACAACTTTTTCATGACCTTTTTTTGATATACTAATAATTTTTGTATGACTTTTTTTCAACATGCTATACTATGACTTTTTAATTACCTTTTTTGGAGATACTATACTATGACTTTTTTATGATTTTTTTCGACATACTATACTATGACTTTTTCACCGAACTATACTGTGACTTTTTCATGACTTGTTTTTTACATACTATGACTTTTTTCGAGATACTATTTTATGACTTTTTTTCAATGTACTACCCATGACATTTTCGACATGCTATACTATGACTTTTTACTATTTACTACTCTACTATACTATGACTTTTTCGACATACTATGCTATGACTTTTTTTCGACAAACTATACTAGGTTTTCTTTTCGACATACTATACTATGACTTTTTTTTGGACAAACTATACTGTACTATGACTTTTCAAGATACTATTTTACACTACACTATGACTTTTTTATGACTTTTTTTTAACATACTATGACTTTTTCATGAACTTTTTTTGACACGATATACTATGACGTTTTATGATTTTTTCGACATACTAAACTATGACTTTTTTTAAAAACTATACTATAACTTTTTTTCAACATACTATACTATGACTTTTTCATGACTTTTCTTTCGACACACAATACTATGACTTTTTATGACTTATAAACACCTCCGAACCTCATTATCCAAAGATATAGCTACCTTGGATGGTATTGCCCTGGGCTCCAGCACTACTGTCAGAAATCTAGGAGTTATTTTTGACCAGGATATATCCTTTAATGCCCACTTGAAACAAACCTCAAGAACAGCCTATTTTCATCTTCGTAACATTGCCAAAATAAGGAACATCCTGTCTCAGAACAATGCTGAAAAACTAGTCCATGCATTCGTTACTTCCAGTCTGGACTATTGTAATTCCTTACTATCAGGAAGCTCAGACAAGTCACTTAAGACTCTCCAGCTGATCTAGAACGCTGCAGCACGTGTACTGACAAGAACTAAGAAAAGAGATCATATCTCTCCTGTATTAGCTTCTCTGCATTGGCTCCCTGTAAAATCCAGGATTGAATTTAAAATCCTCCTCCTGACCTACAAAGCTCTAAATGGTCAAGCACCATCATATCTTGAAGAGCTCATAGTACCTTACTGTCCCACTAGAGCACTGCGCTCCCAGAATGCTGAGTTACTTGTGGTTCCTAGAGGCAGATACTGTCACCACATTTAAGAGTAAACTTAAGACTCTCCTCTTTGATAAAGCTTATAGTTAGGGAGTGAGGAGTTGCAGCATCTGCCTAGCCCGGCCCACCTGCTTCTCTGTCCCAGAAATGCTTGTTACTAACTTAGCCTTGGGGAACTTGCTCCCCGGAGTCTTTATGTTTCTTTTTCACCCAGGATGAAATCCCGGGATTAGGATGGCACCAAAATCATGGTTCCAGCTGTTTCCGTGGTTCTGCTGAAATTCCCTGCTATGCCGTGCTGCTCCCTGCGCTACTACAACCACTATTTCTAGTCACTGTTTATTAACTATACGGTGATGCACCCCAACGGCACGTCAGACACCACCCACCAAGAGCCTGGGTCTGTCCCAGGTTTCTTCCTAAAAGGGAGTTTTTCCTCCCCACTGTTGCACTAGTGCTTGCTCTTGGGGGATTTGTTGTTTTTTTTTGTAAATTATAGAGTGTGGTCTAGACCTACTCTATCTGTAAAGTGTCTTGAGATAACTCCTGTTATGATTTGATACTATAAATAAAATTGAATTGAATTGAATTGAATTGACTTTTTAACATACTATACCATGACTTTTTTTCAACATGCTATACTATGACTATGATTCTTTATGACATAATATACTATGTTTTTTTGTAATATAATTTAAGTTAAGAGAAGATATCACATTATTTGGATTAGGGGAAGTATTATTGTTATTAAGTCCATAACCAGAAGGATTGATGCTGATTGCTGATGAGTCATGTCAAAACAAGAGACAAGAGCTAGTCATGCAAACAGTCACGAGTTTTGTGAGAGGGCACTGAAAAGTAAAGTAAATTCCCAACAACAACATAGACAGGTTAACTGAAACAAAAAGTGCAGCATGAATAGTACTTTATTGTGCTAAAATGAAAGTTTTTTTTTTTAAGATTATCTATTAATGATAATGTTTTACATGGGTGACTTATTATGTGTCCATACCCCAAACAAGTTCATGTTTATTTTCTTTGAAAAGGGAAATGGTGTTTCCTTACAGTAAGTGATTTCTTTTGGAGAATGGGAAATTTGCTGACTAATGATGAGATACTAGGTAAGGTGACTGCAGTCCATGTCATCCATAGACTATGATCTCATCTTGGATGTGTATCTTATCCTCTCAGATTCACACGATAAGAGCAAAAGACTCAATACCACAATATCTGCCTGCTGTGTCATGTTTATAGTGCATCATGATCATGTGATACTCAAATGACATTTAGCAGATTTTGCCTTTGACATTCTAACACATTATTCTCAGCCTACCATGATTCGCCTACTTTAAGGGCATACGCATGTCACCTAAGACTGTGATGTCAAAAGTCAGCACCTCATCCGACCACGCATCCTTGGCCAAGAAACACCTCCCACACTTACCCTTCAACCTCTCTGTAAATTCAGCCCTGCACAGTAAACCCCAGTAGCTCAATTAACATACTAAATTGGGAAATACGTTTGACTCGTTTGGTAAGTAGTGTAGTACCGTAATTATATTCATTCTGCTGGTAAGTGTGTGTGTGTGTGTGTGTGTGTGCGTATTTGCATGTAGGCAGACATCAGCCCCAGTCAGAGTCAAACTGCAATTATGTCAGTTGTGTGGGAAGTCAATGTCAATCTGGGACTACATGTTTTCGCTGTGCCTATTGCTCTGTATTATGAATATCATGCAGGCGATCACAGTGCTTTTCTTTAGTAGGGTACTTTTTAATCTGCCTCAGCAGGCGGCGGGGTTGTCATAAGGCTCTGACATCACTTCCTTCCTGACATACACACATATAACACATCCTCTCATGTGGGGGAGTGTGGCGCGTCACCTTCAAACAAAGTCTTCAAACAGCCGTGGTTGGTGGGTCAAGCACACAGAGGGTCTGTACAGGATTAGTACACATTTGCGCTTTTTGAGAGTAAAGTCAACCCACTGGGAAAGTACACGCAACAGCGCTGGTGCTCGGAAGTTCCACTCAGAAGTTTTAACAGTTAAATGCCACTTGAATGAGCGCTGCTGCTGTCGTTATACCTCTCACAGTTCAGCTGTACTTCTTTGTATTACTTGTCTACTTAAAGAACACGCATCAGTCTTGAGAAACCTACTTGAAAACATTTAAAATACAAATTGGCAATTATTTCCAAAATACATTTACTGTAATATATCAAACTTAAACATCTAAGTGGGGGTAAGTAGGAGTTTATTACACATTGAATGTCTCCATCTAGTGTTCCTATTAAAAACAGAAAAGTATTTTAAAGTTTCACTTAATAAAACCTTACAGGTGATTATCATAAAAAATGCAGACAGAGTTTTGAACATATATATTTTTTATTCATATATATAATAAATTTCTATGTACAATTTATTCTTCTTTTGTAAAGAAACACAATTAAAGAGAACGCTTTGATTGCAAACAGTGTTTCATACTAAAGGGAGGGGGAGACAAAAATGGAAAAGTGCTCATAAAACTAGTGTCTGTGTGTTATTGTCCTCTTGTAACTATACTTTCATTGTTTTGCAAGGAGATCAGAATCTGAGGATTCCCCTTGAAGTCATAAAATAAGAGGTGCCAGATGAGAATCATAAAGAGATTTACATCACAGACAGCTCCTACATTATAAAGAAATGTGCACCACACAATGTGAGGCTTTGGCTTTTATCGCACTGACTTTCATCGAAGCTCACACTCGCTACGAAGGAGACAACCAGGACTGGTTTATCTCCTGTCAACACTTTGAGTTTGCTTCCACCGCTGTGGTAGGTGCCCACTGTTTGCAATCCTGTTGGTAAGTTGATCTGCTTACTTAAATCTGTTTAAACCAAAGTGTTGTTGTGTGTTGTGTGAATGTCAGGGTTTAACAGTAACAGTAATAATGGTACATTCGACAAAGCACAGGTAGGACAGTGGAAACTGGCCACTGATTCACAAAGGGTGATGTCTGATTGTCTGTCAGTCAGCCTTAGTAGACAAAGTATGACACCATCAATGCAACATGATCACATAAATAACATCACAAAAACCATCCAGTGTACGGATTCTTCCTTTAAAACATTGGCAAGAGGTAAGCCCCCCCTCCCTCCCCCCCAATGGTAATACTTTAAACAAAATGTATTCATAGATTTTCTTTTCTTTAAAGCAGTCATGCAATATGCAGCCTAGTTAGACTACCGGCTGGCTACAGGGCCTCCTTTATGAAGTTGAAGAAATCCACGAATCGTGAACTGATCAAGGTTAGCGTTTTTAGTAGTAGGCAGGTAAGAGCTTAAATAAGCCCGTGGCAATGCCACAGTATAAAGGAAATGGGGCCAGAGGTTTGGTGTAACGTGCTAAATGTTATCTGTATGCACAGGAGATCAATTCCGAGTCCTAGGCCCAGAGAAACGGTCCTTAAGTGCGGGCTGTAGGTGTCGGCCTGGGTCTGGGGGATTGAGATCCAGGCCCAGCCAGCTTAAAGGTCTTGCAGGAAAGAAAATATCCTAGGTAGAGTACACACTCCCGACAATGTCTGCGTGGCAGCTCTAAAGAATCACCACATTGAATACCACTCACGTTTCACAAACTGTACACGTCACGTCAATACAAAAGAGGGTTTTCCGCCACAGAGGACCCGTGCTTGTGTGTGTGTGGGAGGCCTCCCTCCTGTTGTGCTCTTGCTGCCTGTATTCCTTTGCGTGGACATCACATGGATAGACAGATAGCAGGGGGTTAGGTAGAGGGCCAGTCAGTGTCTACATTCTGAACTTGGAGACAGTCGGAGGCAAAAGACTGAGAGTGAAGGGGCTGAAGGGGCTGAGTGGCCTTCGCGGGAGAATTGTTTTTGTGCTCAATGAGTTTTGAAGGCACTGTCACCTGTCACATGATGTCAACAAAGAACTCACAGGGATTGCCCATAGCATGCTGGAAGGACTGGCGACTGGCAGTGAGCTCAGGAGGAACGGCTGCTAACTCTCTCCCAGGAGGGGCTCCAGGGGGCGTGCTGCTGCTCACTGAGGTCTTGGGGGCCAGATGGGCAAGACAATAGGGGGGAGGCAAGCCTGGGGGGCCGTAGGAGGAGGCATGGCTTCGCTCGCTGTGGGCACATGAGCCTGGCCCTGGCTGGGTGAAGGGGGCGTGGCTGTAGGTGAAGGAGAGGTGGCTGTTCTTTGAGTGAGAGTGAGTCCTGTGTAACTGACTGTGACTTGATCGAGCGTGGCTGTGACTGGAGATGGTGTGGCTGTGATGGCTCATTTGGCTGGCGGACCCACCACGCCTCCCTCCACGGACGCGGGGCTCTGATTCACTGCATGTTGACCTTTGACCCTTGTCCTGTGGGGAGGGGAGTCTACCTTTGCCTGCGCTGGGGTTGGATCCACTGCTTCGGCTTCCTGTTGAGGAAACAAAAAAAGCGATATTTTAGCTTGGACTTCCACAGTACAAGTACACTTAACAATATGAAACAGTCAGCAGCTCCAGATGACTTGGACCAGCTGATTTACACTGAGGCAGGTCACACATTAAACAAAATACTGTATATTATAAAGCTTAATGAAGCCTTCATGAACTGCAACAGACACTATACATCACGTGGCATGTCATAAAGAGAAAGATCTCCTTCTGTGCAATACACAATAAAATGCATGAATGCTATTAAATACGTTACTGGACTTTGTTTAAGGTGTGACGATATATGTTCTTATGCAATCTAGCAAGAGTCAACAGTCAATGGCAAACTAGATAATTCAAAGGATTCTTCCCCCAAGTTCCACCTGCAGCAACTCATACCATGGGCTTCACCTGATATTCATACAGACACCGAAAACATTCACAGGTTATAAATGTAAACATGATACACCTGCATCAGTAAGACACTACTACACAGCACTTGGCTGATAATACCGAATAACACAAGTTACACAATAGATTTGTTTAAGAAAGTTATTATATATTTGTTTTAAAGTAGGTTAGTGCCACGTGTCAATGCTGGTGATGCACACTGGTGGCGTCGTACTGATAGAGGTGTACCACGCTGTTGCGAAATCACACATTCCACGCCTCCCCTTCAACAATGAGCCCAACAGTACTGGGTAAAGTGGTGCATGATCGCCCCCTATCAGTAAGAATGATAGCACAAGCCCTGGAGTGATCATCCTGCATCATGCACCTCCCAGCACAGTACGAATGCATGCCCAGGGGTGCAGAGAGGGAGAATGGACACACAGGATACACACGGACAGAGAAGGACGCATTGGAAGGGCGGAAGGAAAAAAAAACAACCTTAAAGCCACAGTATGATAGGTGGAGAATGTTGAGCACAAGAGAAAGAGAGAGAGAGGAGAAATTGGATAAGATGAAGAGGATGAGTGGTGAGATAGAGAGAGCAAGAAGAAAGAGAGCAGCAGAGGAGGAGAGGGGGTTAGCAGGCTTACCGGTTCCCCCAGTGTCCTGGGACTACCTCCTCCTTCAGTCTACCGTTGTCCAGCAGAAACAGAGGGAACAACAGAATTACACACACCTCCCAGCCCTTCCCGTATACCTAACGGACCTTACCACTTTACATCTGGCCCACGTGGTCATAACTAATTTACACCCATGGCTGTTTTTGGCCGTTTCCTTATCAACCAACTAAAAAAAATCTTCAAGTTATGGAGAAACTGCTCTTCAAAAAAGCAAAAAACGCACACATGCTATTATTAAAACAAGCAGGCAGACACATAATTACCCACAAAGACTTGTTTGGAAGTGCCAAAAGAAACAAAAATACATATAAAATGCAACGCATGGCTATTCTTATCTTTGTCATCTCTGTCCCTTAACGTTTCAAAGGTTGCAGATAAACCAACTGAAACAACCGGCGGAAAGCAAGACATGTCAATGTCTGGATGAATCACTCAAAACAATGAAAATCAGAGTAAGATGGTAACATGTAGCTGGCTGAAAATGTATATTATGACCACACTGTCACAGCCACCCACTCATGTACATGTACACCCCCTGGTTCTCCACTCTCCCTCAATGCAGATATCCAAAAAACCATGCAGAAGCAATACAAAGCACTGATCACGTTCTTATTCATGAAAACAAAGGATCATTCGAGAACTGATGAAGAGGGATGGGCTCGGTGTGGATCATTTCAAGCTGGCAATTTGTAATCAACATGGTTGATTTATTGATTGTTTTCGTGTACACACCCAGTACTGCAGAGCTGTCCGCTGCATGACTCAAGATGCTCATGATTGACCTGACAATACAGGATGCGTTTCAGAATACACATATTTGATTAATAAAGATGCAATCCAATGTCAACTTCCTGCCCAAGAGAGGCAGAAATTAGCACGAGTCAAACACTTATTAATACTGACATCATATGTCAGGAACACTTAGATTAGGGATAATGCCATGTTGCATGTTGAGTCAAATTATCACATTAATTAATGAAAGCCTGGTAGAAAACCCAAAGGCCCGTTTCACCCCTGCTTTTCATTGCTCACCCTCGCTGTGCTGGCTGCCTGCGCTCCCACTGTGGAAACTGTGGCACGGGTCTGAGTATCCTGGCGGGAAGCTGGGGGGTGCAGAGGGAAAGGAAGGGTAGGGGAATGGCTGCCCACCCAGGGGCCAGGGGTTGCTGGTGGGAGGGAGTGGTGCCAGAGTGTCCTGCTCAGAGCCTCCACCGCTGGATCCCTCATTTAAATTGAGAGACGCCATGTCTTAATGGAGAGAAAACAGAACCAGAAAGGGAAAAATTCAGTACAATCCTTCTATTCATAAAAAAAAGCCATACACATGGAGTTGCATCGTTGACACAATGAGAGAAGTGGCTGTACTTTGGCAGAGGTCCCCGAAGGTATAGTAGCACTGCTCGGAGAAGGTGATCTTGTTGACGGTGTGTCTCAGGTAGCCATGTTTCAGCAGACTACTGGCGTACTTCCTCGCATCTCGCCGGTCCTTAAATCCCTCAACTCTGGAGTAAAGCCAGTCCACCACGTCAGCACCTGACGCAGCAACAAACACACACACACACACACACACACACACACACACACACACACACACACACACACACACACACACACACACACACACACACACACACACACACACACACAAACACACATACACAGACATGTAGGCTCTAATGTGTTGAACAGATGCTAAAAATACTCAATATGCATAACAGCCACAGTGGCTACATGTAGAAAAGCGGCACAATGTTGTTGGTTTGGTTAATGCCAAAGCTATGTACGAGAGTTTATAGGCCTCAGACGTTGATTTTGTGGTTAGAAAAACAAACAAACGTTGAATATGAGAATAATAAACCTCAAAGAAATGACTTGAGGGATTTAAGAAACAGCTAGTATGTGATTACTGAATGTTTAATGATTTTATTTTTCCTGTTTGAATTTCACATTTGTAATTCAACTTTGTGCTCTTCAGCAAATGGCAAATAAACATTCATAAAAATATTGTGTATGTATTCATTCTTTTTCTTTTTTGGATGTTTATTTTAAAGAGTTAGTGGGGCATTAGGCTATTCCACACAGACAGCACCAATGGTCAGAGCAGTATGCATGCAGCGCAGGCCTGTGTATTTCTCCACCCTGCATGCATTACTTACGGTGCATTTACAGTCTACATGAAACAAAGGTTTGCTTTTAGTTTTGTGTGTCCTCACACAGCTCAGCTTTTCTCACCAATGACAGCATTGGCGATGGTGATCTTCAACCACATCCTGTCTCGAATCTCCAGGCCAGAGTCAGGCAACTGCATCACCTTGACGATGGTTGCCATGTCTGTTTTACTTGCAGATAGAGGCAGGTCATCAAACTCTAGGATGGGAGAGGAGTTAGAACGTATTGACAAGTGGAACTTTTTAATTGTTTTAAATGTTGTAAGGTTATCATAATTACCACATAATGGATGCTTCATAGAGTGAGGTGGTGGTTGGTTGTTTTTACCATAGTGTGGGTAAGGTCCTGTCAGAGCAGTGGTGTGTGAAATCCATGCTGCTGGGTCAATGGGTCTCACTGGCTCAGCTGAACACATGAAACAAATAAGGCAACTTGGATAAAAGATGCAAAAGGTCTAACCTGGTCAGGAACATCAGTGACATTGCTCCAAATGTAATAAAAATAAGTTTGATTAGGTAAAATATGCATTCGCAAAGGAAAATTAGATATGTATCCATGTGATTGCTATATACAGTAGAACTAGTGTCTTACCACGAGGAATGGTGAAGTAGCTTCGTGGAGATGGGTCCCAACATTTGGCAACAGTAAGACTAATAGGACTGGAGAAGAAGCAAATGGAAAATCAGTTTTTTATGTATGACCCAAATAATACAACAGACCGGAGTGAACAGACTACTGTCTACATTCATCTCTTACAGTGTTTTAATCATCAGCTCAGAGATCAGGTCAGTGTTTCTGTCAGTGGGAAGTAAGTTCCCACAAGTCACTAAATGACACCACACGATCATCTGCATATTCATACTGTAGGGGGTGCTAATGTTTTTTAGGCCAAGGACCCCTTAGCTGAAAGAGAGACGGAGCAGGGTCCCTCTACTACATACATTGTATAACATTGAGTTGGAAATAAATAAATGGATAAATAAAAAAATGAAAATGGATGGATGGATATTCATGTATTATTTATACACCATGGTTTAAACATACATGTAGAGGGCACAGTGAATCCTTAAGCTTACATGTGACTGTACCTGTGGATGGCTACCACAGTGGCTACCTTACTTTTAGTAAGGCAAGCCTATCATCAGTGTTGTGTATATTAAATGTATTTTTGTTTTTGTTTTTTTTTACCAATAGGCCGATTTATCTTTGCTAATATGTTGGATTCATGTTTATATATATTTATATATTATTATTATATTATTATTTATATATATTATATTAAAAATATATATATATATATCTGCAGTAACTCTGAGGACCCCCTGTTAAAAAGCTTTAGAATATTAGTGTGTACAGTGAAGTAAAGTTGTATGTACTGTTAAAGCTTGCTCTAAACTCATCAACCAGCAGGAGAGCGAGGCAGGAAAGAAGCTGTGTTCTTTGGAAAAAGGTTTTTTTTTGCTAAATTTAGCAACAAACATGCTGTTTTGGCAACAATGGATACACTGTAGGGATATGCTTGTATTTTACACTTGTGCTTTTTCTCGAAAGGCTTTCCTTTAATTCTTTAAATCCTTTGAATACCTAAACAGCACCCTATCTGATTAACGTGTCAGTCTGAAGTGTAAGATTACACCTTACACACAATAAGTTCAGCTCTCAATGTGATAATGTTCCGCAGCAGAGAGTTAAATAACGCTCAGTAGTTGGTCTGAGTCAGCTGTATGTTCTTACCCAGTTTTGGAAACAATCTCTCTGAGGATCCTCACAGCGTCGTCGTTGCTCATGTTCTCAAAGTTTACGTCATTCACCTGGTTGGCAGACAACAAAATACATAATTGACTCATTACATACAATGTGTGTTTTGAAGCTCTGCAGAGGGCTCAAATGTATTCATGCACTTGTACTGTGCACATTAATCTCTGCAGTGCTCTGAGGCCTTCAGATGCCTGCAAATCCTAAGCTGCTTTCTACGGGATACACAGTCAAAATAAAACCTATATTGTAAATGTTAAGGCAACAACAAATTGTGGTCAGCGATGTTTTATGGAGGGTGTAACCGCACAGCTCAGCCGTTTAGAGATCGAGAGAGAGAGGCATTAACAGGAAGGAAAAGGAGAGGCAGAACTACAACTTTTACAAAAGAGCCTCGTAACAGAAGTGAATGCAACATTGTGGTTCTTAATAGGTCACAAAGCCTCAGACAGAAATACAGTCATCTCTTTATGTGTCATGTTCAGCTTTCACACTGTACATACAGCAGCCGCAGAGGAGTTTTCATTACAAAAACAAAAAGATTGATATCTACCACAAAAGACGCGTATGATGACGAAAACTCCAAATGTTCAATAATATTTAGTCTCAGTGAGAGTACCTGAAGGAGCATGTCTCCAGGTTCTATTCTTCCATCAGCAGCCACAGCGCCTCCTTTCATTATGGAGCCGATGTAGATGCCGCCGTCTCCCCGGTCATTACTCTGACCAACAATACTGATACCTAGAAAGTTGTACTTCTCTGTCAAGGAGAAAGCAGGGAATACACAGTATTAGGTCTGAAAAACATTATAATAGCCATGCTTGTACATTAAAACGTATATATATATATATATATATAAATACAATGGAAGTGTCTTGTTTACCCATGTTGAGCGTGACGGTGATGATGTTGAGGCTCATAGTTGAGTCTGTGATACTACTAAAGGATGAAGACTGTAAAGGCAGGAAGAGGACACAATACATGACTTAGAGTAAAGCACATCAGAAATAATCAAAGTGGCATGACTTCTGTATCAATCAGCCTACTCATATCAATTTTTTTCATTTCACCCGGGGCGGTGATGTGTCTCAGCGGTGCTCACCCGGTCTATTTTGGCCACTTTGTGCCTCCGTCGGCGGCGCTTGTGTCTTCGCATCAGCTGTGAAGAAGAACTCTGTTCCGTGGAGCTACTGAGCCTGAAACAGAATACACAGAAGAAAACACAGAAGAAAAGATGGAAAATAATGATTTGGAGAGGGAAAGATATGATATTGGAATAAGAAGTAAGTATATCTACTATAGGGGAGACTGTAAATAAATGACCTGACATGTTAAGCACATTGCTGTTTACAGTGTAAATGTTTGTGTAGATTTATATACAGGAAGTAGACAAAATGAAAGAAAACATTTGCAGTAAAATACAACAGTGCTTTACATAACAAGAATGCAAATCAATTGTCACTTTGGAAGCTGAAGTTTGTAGTGGTGTTTGGTGTTTTAAGCCCCCGACGTCGTCTTCCACGTCTTCCAGAGTTAGTATATCTATATCTGCTATTTGTTTTTAACTTGAAGCTTTAGTGCGTAACTTTTTGATATTAATGAACGTCCGTTACATTCAAGCCATTGCCAAATGAGTTGCTACAAAGCTAATCAAGACTCCACACAACTCTCTCTGGATTTCTCAGATTGACTATGTTCAGAAGATTGTGGCATCCAGTGATGAAGACAGTTTTATTGTCATTACTTAGGATTCCTCATGGGGGAGACAGAAACTACTCACTATAGCTTTAATGACTGACTTCTGCAGCTCCTCTTTTCACCCTGTGTGTTGAGCTCTCTGTTTTAGCTACAGAGTGAGACATCTCACTTCTGTTCCATCTTTGTTGGGAGTCGCACATGCTCAGTAACTAGGTAAGGACTACTAGCCAGTCAGAAGCAGAGTATGAGGGCGTGTCCTGACAGTACCTAGGTAAGGACTACTAGCCAGTCAGAAGCAGAGTATGAGGGCGTGTCCTGACAGTACCTAGGTAAGGACTACTAGCCAGTCAGAAGCAGAGTATGAGGGCGTGCCATGCTAGCAGCTAGGCGAGCATTATAACGTGTGTTTCACTTTGTAAACCTATAACATGCACAAAAAGATATATAACCCAATAAAGGAAAGGGGAAAAGCCAAAAAGCATAATATGAGCACTTTAAAGGAGTCGCAGCCTAAATTGCTGGTGGATCAATCACAACTAGAGCTGAAACGATTAGTTTCAAAAATGGCAAAAATGCCAAATATATGCTAATTCCAGCTTCACAAATGTGAAATCTGCTTTTTATGTGTGTTATATCTTTGCTAATTGAATTTGTTTGGGTTTTGGACTGTTGGACAGGTAAAACGAGTAATTTGAACACAGGACAGACAGGAGTTTTTCCACCAATGTCTGACAATTTGTGATTAATCAATAAAAAATAATGGATTCATTGATGGAAATAATTGTTAATTGCAGCCCTAGCCACAGTCAACATATTGTATTTTAAGGTGTTTACTAACTACTAATCACTGAAAAACAATAGATTCAGAAACAAACAAACGCTATTGGTCTGAGCGTCTGGACAGAGCAGAAACATATTTTGATGTGAGGTTGAACGTTACCTGCTAGCATCCTCGTCTTCCTCGCTGTCAACAAATGAGCTGGACTCCAACTCGCTGCTCATTACCGAGGCGCTGTCGTAACCCATGGCTGAGTCCCTTGCGGTGCGCTCTGATTTGGAGTGACCGTTGATGCGAGGGACTGGAGAGAGAAAGAGCAGAGCAGCACTGAGTCAGACGGGAGGTAGCGTTGCTTATCGCAGGGTCAATTCAGAACGAGAGGGAGCAAACAAGGAGGGGAGGAAAGACAGTGTTAGTGAGCGTGGCACATTTGGAAAAAGATCACAGTTATCTGAACCACAGTGACAGAAACAACACTTTAATCTCTGAGACCTGTGGAAGATGTGAGCATTATTGAAAATATGAACTGAAAAGCAGAACTTGGTTTTCTACTGTATACTGTGTACAGTAGAGTACAGGAAGGGGAACAGAATAGAGCAATAACAATTACTTTGGCTTCAGTACAATACTGAAAAGGTAAAAATAATCATAACACGTTTAAAAATGAATACAGCTACTTGAGATCTAATTTGATTATTGATTTTTTTTTATTTTAACTCGATCAACAACAGTATGTTGTAAAAGAAGAAGAAAACATAAAAACACAAAGATAAAACACAAACATAGACAAACCAATCAGATTATACCAAAGAACAAAAAAAAGGATATGTTTGAGAAGGAGCAGACAGAAGCATAATGCTTATATAGTCCTGCCCCTACTTCACAATATCATGGTATTAGAGAAAAAAACAAATAGATATATTTACTTTAATACAGTGCCTTACTGTACTCTCACTATCCCAGCAGTGTACAACTACCCTGCCCATCACCATACATACATTGCCAGTGAGGCGGTGCTGTCTCAGGGTGACAGCGGATTGGCTGGAAAGGTCTCATAAGGCGAGGAGGGCGTGGCAGCCAGCGTATTCGCCGAGAGCAAGCAAAACATTCCAGCAATGCGGTAGCTCCCATCACTTGCTCCGACCAGAGGATTCTTCTATGAAAGCTGAGCTATTGCACATAAGCACTCAATCAGCAGAGGGACATGACATCCACTGTGAGGATGAACACAACCATATTTCCTCCCACGCTCAGTTGACTGACACACCAGAGAAAACAAGAGCGCAGGTTCACCAAGCCAGACTGTGATCCGTCTGTGCTAGCCGCTCTCTAAAAACCAGCCTGAGCCTGAGACGCTCTCTGCCCACCGGCTGGCTCCTGACAGCTTATCTACAATAGAGGCAGTGACAAAAATAGGGAATAAGCAAAAAGTACTCTGTGAAGAACAGCAAGTAAGAAAACAGGAAGTGAGTGAGTCACTTTTCAACTAGACGTGAAACTTTGGATGCAATATATATATAATCACGACCTTTTCAAAAGAAAAACAATACCCTGGTTGTAAAAAGTCGTACTGTCTGTATATGTTTGAATTAACTATGAAGCATAAATCAATAAATAATGCACTCACCAGATAAAGTCAATGTGTGACAATTTAGTGGGTTAACATTACGTAAACTTCTCTCCTTACTGCAAAACAAGAACCCGCATATTTGAACTAACTAACAAACTAACGATAATCACATTGGAATCATAGAAAAACCTGCATTCAACTAACCACAAAATGTATCATAGAACATATTCAATTGTCAAATATCATCAACGGACATAACACAACAAATCCCTCTCACCACAGCAGACAGCGTGCCTTCATCCGCCGTGCAGAGACACTGAGCTGGGAGTCAGGAGGAAGTTTTGCCTCGTCCCTCCCTCCGATGGCACGCAACTATAGAATGACTGCTAATCTGTCTCTGACCAATCAGGTGATGGCTTTCTCCGAAGAGATAATATGGGATTGGAGATGATGTGCTGTCCTGTCCCATCTCTGCCTCAGGTGAAAACACCATCAGGTTATTAAAAGCCCAAATGCTTTAAGCAGCATCGCATCACAAAAAAAATATTTTTTAACATACTTTTCATAACAGAGGACAGTCTCACCAGCTGTTTTTGTGCTTTGTGTTAATACAAGCATAAGTGCTTTGGCTAAGCCATGTCTTATCAACCATTCAGCGCAACGGCATTATACTTAAAAGCAATGGCTTTTTTTTTTATTCCTTTTTTAAGGGTATTAAATGTTCTCTGCTACAATGTAATAGCTGAACATTAAAGTCTTGTCTTACAACGGGTTAAGATGCAGAGCACCTGGCGGCATTGAAACTGATTATATCCCATAACTCCATCCAACATGCAACACCTGTTCAACCTCCTAAAAGGTTCAACTGCTGCATTATTCATCCATTCATTCTAAAACGCTACAGCACACACAGAAAATAAGAAGGGATATGTTTACCAGGGCTGAGCACTTTAACCGATCACTGTAAAACAGCTAGCATTCACGCTGAGACAAAATCACCTGAAGCATGTGTATAAAGTGACAGGGGAATTCTGCTGCTGCTGCTGCTGCAGGCTGCGAGGTAAAGAGGTGGGGCTACCAGCAATGTGATGATGACAGCAACCACTGAGCTAACACAGCCACATCAAGGTACATTCTGCTGTACTTCTCTGCTGCTAAATTCTATATATTCTACCTCCACCTCACGGTGAATCTAACTTATAACAATCAGTGCTCTGTTACAAGTCTACTTATGCCCTGTCTGTTGTCTGTCCTGTCCCCATGTTCTACTTTAAGTAGTAATTGCACTTTATGCATATCTATAATGTGTGTGCACTACATGTAACCTGTCTCAAATGTTGTTTTTATATATTTTTAAATGTGTAACACCACTTGATCCATGGTGAAACGTTGTTTCATCTCAATATATACAGTGTATATGGTTGAAATGACAATAAAACCCACTTGACTTGACTTGATTATATGGGGGTCTTGCTTGATAGATTTATGAACCATACTGCTGGCTGGTTGACAATCCTTAAGAAATTCTCTGTTTTCTGTCGTCTGTATGATAGTGTCAGATTTGTGCTGTCAGTCAACACAGAGAAGTACCGAGGACAGATGCAAAGTTCATTAGGCCTGAGGTATTTCCGCATCAGCCACAAAACAACAGATGTGCAGCTGGCAGTTAGCAGCAGTAGATCTGACATGTTGAGTGCCAACAATATGTCTTGAGCCTAATCAAAAACACTGCCACAAGATGCACGAGAATGATGAAATCAATAGATGTGAATGTGCGGTTATTCTGCTAGGATCAAGTTAAATCTGTTTCCATAATGCAAAACAGTTACAGCTTTTCCTACGACCTGATCCTGATGCTTTGCTCTGCGAGGACAGGGGGAGAAGAGTCAGAGAGACAACTGGCTTTGCTGTGAGTAAAGCCAAGAGCAGAGCGTGAGCATCAGAAGCTGCTGATTCATTATTTCCTGCCATAAAAACAAAACTAATTCTGCCAAAAAAGGCTAGACTGGGTAAACTCAGCCCGATCTGCCGACGATTTGATTTCTCCCTGCAGCTCAGGCTGGAAACCTGTATGTTTATCTCTCCTGCTTCCGTTACAAATCTGCGGGAACCAATCACAAACTGGCTTATCCACCTGGCGCGCTATTGGCCGGTTTAACACGATGACGATAGAGAAGCGACCAAGCAGCTTTTTGGTTACATTCAACATGGCGGCCACCGAAGCGCAGCAACCCGTTGATGCCACTGTCGCTGCTACGTCACCCGGATCGTCGTGGTTGAAGGACTATCCAATTGTGTACAGAGTCATTTGAACTATGCCCGTTGGTTGATATTTCGCCTCTTGTGCAGAGAAAATACAGAGCAGACTCCCCAGACTGATGTTCAATCTTTTTTTTTTTTTTTTTTTTTTTATATATATTTTTATTAGAATTTTGTATACAACAAGTAACAAAAAAACAGACACAGAGAAAATACAGAATAGAAACAACAAGCAAAACAGAACATAGACACACACAAAAAAAAAAAAAAGACAGGGCATATTTAAAAACAATTAAGTACACTGCTGCATCACTGACACTAGAATCTCAACACAAGTACTAAACAGAGATGGTAAAGGTGGATGGCACTCTATGAACTCCCTTGCTGGTCATAATCAGTGTTATATTTGTCAAGGTGAGCCAAAAATGGCTGCCAAATATCTGAAAATTTATTAAGATTGTCCATCATGCCATATCGAACCTTCTCCATATGCAATATACCAATGAGCTCACTTAACCAGATCTTAAACTGAGGCACAGTATCTGACTTCCAGAGTCTTAAAATCATTTTCTTTGCAATTACCATTCCATACATAATTGTGCTTTGCATCGAAACTCTATGTTTCAGTAGAGAAGGAGAAACCCCAAATAATGCAATCATTGGGTCAGGTTCAAACACACAGCTGTACATGTCAGAAAACCACTTAAATATGTTACACCAAAAATTATTCAGTTTCGGACACGTCCAAAAGAGGTGAGTCAGAGAGCCCTCTGCAGATTTACATCGGTCACATAGAGATGAAATGGTGGGAAAGATTCTGTGCAATTTGGTCTTTGAGTAATGAAGTCTGTGCATCACCTTAAATTGGATTAACTGGTGCCTGGTGTTAATAGAGCAAGATCGGATCCTACCAAGGCCCTCCCTCCAAACATCATCTCCAATCTGCATTCCCAGCTCCTCCTCCCAGGAGTTTTTCAAAGAGTGTGTAGCATAAACTGTTCGTTCAGAGAAAACATTTACAAAGCCAGAGACCAATTTTCTAGATTCAGGTGGACCCAACAAAAGCTTATAAATCATTTTATCTTCCGGAAGAGACTCAAAGTTAGGCACACATTGACGAACATAATTCCTAATCTGCAAATATCGGAAAAAATGTGTTGCGGGAAGAGAAAACTTATTTTGTAACTGAGCAAATGTGGCAAACTGGTTATTAATATACAGATCTTTCAAAGTGACCACACCCTTTAGCCTCCAACTGTTAAAAGACCCGTCCGAGAGGGATGGAGAGAATGCATGATTGCGATATACTGGGGCATGGATAGAAGTATCTGGTAGTCTGCAGTCCTTCCTAATTTGCTGCCATATTTTTAAGCAATTAAAAATGACCATATTATCCATCTTGACAGTTGCAGGAGGTCTGGGTGTTGAAAAAAGAAGTGCTGGAAGAGAACTGTTTTTGACATCACTCATTTCAATGGCAACCCAGGGGGGAGTCTCGGCAGATACCTCCATATTATATCCTTCCTGCCAATAGACGAGGGCTCTAGCATTCGCTGCCCAGTAGTAATGCAGAAAATTCGGCAGTCCTAACCCACCCATTTTCCCTGGTTTGTGTAAATGAGTTTTTGAAATTCTGTGAGCTTTAAAGCCCCAAATAAAAGAAAGAATTATCGAATCCAAAGATTTGAAAAAAGATCGTGCCAAAAAAATAGGTAAATTTTGAAAAAGATGCAAGAACCTCGGCAGGGAAACCATCTTGATGGCATTTATTCGACCCATCATAGAAAGAGGAAGATTCCTCCATTTTTCAATGTCCCTCCTTAGTTTCTCCACTTTCTCAAGAAAGTTCAGCTTAAAAATTAGTTTAGGGTTTTTCGGCAAAACTACACCAAGATACTTCAGCCTGTTTGTAATTTTGAAAGGGAGATTATGCAAAAATTCAGTGTTGAGATCCGCGCCCAGTGACATGAACTCACTCTTCTGCCAGTTAATTGTGTATCCAGAAACTTCACCAAATGTTTTAATAAGATCCAGCAATACAGGAACTGATTGCTCTGGTTGTGATATAAAAAGAACAACATCGTCCGCGTATAGGGAAATATGGTGATCCACATTACCCAGTCGGATGGGTTCAATAGAAGGGTGATTCCTGATACTAATGGCAAGAGGCTCAATGGAAATGGCAAAGAGCAATGGGCTGAGGGGGCAGCCCTGGCGTGTCCCGCGGTGTAATCGGAACGGCAATGATCTTTCTTGATTCGTGAGAATGGAGGAAGATGGATGAGCATATAGCATTGTAATCCACGATACAAATTGACTACCAAATCCAAACTCCTCCAAGGCCTTTACCATATATGCCCATTCCACTTGATCGAATGCCTTTTCCGCATCTAGGCAGAGGGCAGCCACCCTCGAGCCCTTACTATACCGATGGTACATTATATTCATCAATCTTCTGACATTAAAAAAGGAAAATCTATTTGGGACAAAGCCAGTTTGATCAGTGTGAATGATGGATGATATATATTTATTTAACCTATTTGCTAGTAACTTGGTAAAAATTTTAATGTCTGAGTTCAGTAGTGCGATAGGACGAAAAGATGAAGGTTCAGCTTCATCCCTACCTTCTTTTAATAACAATGAAATATTGGCTTCATACAATGTGGGCGGAAAATTCTGAATTCCAAATGAATGACTGAACATCCTCAAAAGGAGGGGAGCAATCTTCAAAGAAAATTTTTTATACAGTTCAATTCCGAAACCATCTGGGCCAGCGGCCTTGCCATTTGGAAATGATTTTATAGCATCCAGAATCTCCTGCGTGGTAATGTCAGAATTTAAAGCTTCACGAGCAGCCTCACTTAATTTAGGGAGTCTTAGACGCTCCAGCCAGTCAGAAACATTCCCTTTTGCTTTTGACATGTATAACTCTTCATAATATTCCCTAAAATGATCGTTTATACTTTTAGGATCAATAACTAGTTCTCCAGTCTTTGATTTAATCTTGTGAATGGCTCTACTAGCTTGTGAGCCTCTTAACTGTTGGGCCAGTAATTTATGGGGCTTATCCCCCAACTCGAAGTGTTTCTGCCTCATCTTAAACAATTGATCGCATATCTGACTGGATAGGATAGTGTTATATTCATATTTAAGTTTAAGAATATTTTGTAAGGTGGAGGGGCTGGAGGAAGTCCTGTAGGCAAGTTCCAACTGCGATAGTTCAGTTTCAATTTCTGACAGTCGCTTTCGCCGTTCCTTTTTCAGAGAAGATTCAAAAGATATTATGTGACCCCGAATCACAACTTTAAAAGTTTCCCATAAAGTGGAGTCTGTGACTTCCGAATTGTCATTACTCTCCAGAAATTCTGAGATCTTAGTAGACATATATTGACAGAATGATGCATCGGAAAACAATGATGGGTGGAGACTCCAGGTAAACTGCTGTTTTTTATGATTAAGATCAAGGACCAATGAAGTAGGAGAGTGGTCAGAAATGAGAATATTATGATATTTTGAGGCAATCACGTTGGATATCAATTTAGAGTCAATTAAAAAATAATCTATTCTTGAAAAGGACTTGTGCATTTGTGAGAAAAAAGAATAATCTCTATCTGTAGGATGTCCAAGCCTCCAAATATCAACTAGATTCCTAGAAGACATTAAGTCATTTAAAACCATGGAGGAGGTAGACGACTGATTTGACTGGGCTGACCTATCCAAACGGCTATCAAGCACACAGTTGAAGTCACCACCTACAATTAAATGTGTATCCGAGAGATCAGGCATTGAATTAAATATCTTACGGAAGAAAGCTGGGTCATCAAAATTTGGACCGTATACATTAAGGAGTGTAACATGAAATGAGTAAATGTAGCCAGTTACCAGAATAAACCGGCCATTTGGGTCACTCACAGTGGAAACATGCCTAAAAGGAACAGTCTTGCGGATCAAAATTGCCACTCCCCGGGCTTTACTGGAAAACGTGGACTGAAAAATCTGATTGGCCCAGCTACATCTGAGTAACTTTTCCTTTGTGGGTCTGATATGTGTTTCTTGCAAATAAACTACATCAGCAGACAGAGATTTTAAATGAGAGAACACTTTAGCTCGCTTGAGAACATGACCCAGCCCGCGCACATTCCAACTAGTAAATGTGATGCCACCACCTGGCGAAAGTATATCAGGATGCATACAGATTTTGCATAGAAGCAGCGTACAAACGTAATGCCCTAATAAAATAATAAGAAAGACAAGAGGAACACATGAAACCGAACAAGAACATCACCCTCCTCCCCCCCTCCCACTTTCCCAAACAAAGTGAGACTACAAACCCTACATACTCTCTTAGGGGCTGCCGGACCATACAGGAACAACTAACCGGCCACTAAGTTAACACAGGGACCCCGTGCCCTCTCCACTAATGAGGACAAGTGCTTGTGAAAATCAACAGCGAAAAATATATGTTAACGTACATACGCACATACCTTACAAGCTGTCATATAAATGTCCCGGTTGGTGTACAAACAACATAAAAGTCACATACCGAAATACGCCATGTCGGCTGATAGTATTCAAGACAGAGTCCCTGCAAAAGCCTCAGCATCCTGCGGGGACGAAAAAACTCTGTCCATGGTGCCACTGGAGACCCGCAGCCGTGCCGGGTAGATGAAACCGCTCCTCACACCTGCATCTCGGAGTCGTTTGCGGACGGGATCAAATGCCTGTCGTTGCTTCATCACCTCCGCTGGGTAATCAGGAAAGAAGTGAACCGCTTTGCCGTTGTAGCGCAGAGGAAACTGCAGGCGGGCCAGTTGTAGTATTTTCTCCTTCAGTTGGAAATGATGAATCCGTGCTATCATTACGCGCGGGCGCGCGTCGTCCTCAGAGAGCCGTCTTCCCAGCCGATGAGCCCGGTCCACTTCCAAGGGTTTGGGAAAGTTATCAGCGCCCAGCAGCTCAGGGATGAACTTGGCCAAAAACTCCGTTGGATGTCCGTTCTCGATTTTCTCGGGCAAGCCAATGATTTTAATATTCTGCCGCCGGGAGCGAGCCTCCAGGTCGGTTACTTTCAAACGAAGTGTTTCATTCTCCGACTGCATTTTCGTACATTGCTGCTCAACGAGCGAGAGGCGGCGGTCATACTCCGAGCTAGCATTTTCCACCTCCTGTATTCGGTTACCGAGACTCGCCAGCGTTGCCTGGGTGGATGCCAAAGATGCCTCCAAGTCATTGAAACGGTCATTCATCGTCTTGCTCATACATCGTATCGCTGCGAGGATGCTCGATTCAGACTCCGGAGCAGACTCGTTGGCTAATTCCGGAGCTGCAGCAGCTAGCTCCGCTAGCTCCGCTAGCTCCGGACATGACTGGCCATCAGCCTCATTTGAGGCCTTCTCTTGCCGCTTCCCTCTTTCAGTTTTTGGTTTTGTCATCCCGAGGCACTTAGGTGAAAGTATTTATAAGGCGAAACCGGGAAATTAGGTGAAATATTAAGTAAATGACCGAATTATTTCAAACGTGGAGAGGAGCCCTGGAAAAACACGACTACTCCATACGGTGCTCACTAGCGCCCCCCCTGATGTTCAATCTTAAAAGACTGAGCGTGGTCTGGTGATAGCCAGACTACTGTGTGGCAAGAACAGGAATAGAATGAAGCAGATCTCTCAAAATATTGCAGGTATGATTATGCTGATAACAGAACACACCTTTTCCTGCAGCACCAGTATACTAGTATACCAGTCTACCCTGTTCTCTCATGTGATGTTGCTTGGCAGGCTCTCATATTAAAAACACTGAGTCTGTAAATGAAAGCAGTTCTTTTACAGGAGCATTAAGAAAGCTGTCCTTCTTCTACCAAAGTGATCTCTATAGAAATTGCTGCAGTCAAATGCCAAAACGATAAAGCAGATGTGTGCACACTTGATAATGGCTCTCAGGGGCTTTTAAAAGCAAGATCCTAATGATTTATGTTCAAGGTAGACTGTAGATGGTTGCATTTATATCTCAACAATAGCTGAAAAAGACATGATATTTCACTAAACACGTGTGTCTTCTGACACTGGGTGTAATCATCGTACAGGATTGGAGTTTGACAACCAAGTGGAAAACAGCCTCTGACCATGAACCTGAGCCGTACACAGGAAACACAAGAAAGGTTCATTGGGAAGACAGTGAATTCCAGAAAGTTTGACATACAGTGAACTTCTTCACTCCTTACTTTCTTCACTCTTCAGAGAAAGCTGATATCTATGTGTTTCTTGGTCTCACATTGCTAAAGTTGCATATACACCATGCCTGAGGGCATCTTTCCATACAGGTCTGCTGTCTGTCCACTTTTTTTTTCTTTTTTTAAAGGAAGTTAAGTGTTGAGTGAGAGGCATTGAACTGTAATAACTTGGAAATGACGAGATAATTGCATTTTTAGGATCCATCTGTTCCTGGCTGATAATACTCACGCTCAGTTTCTCTCGCTCTCCTCCGTGCCCGCTCTCTCTCTCGCTCTCTGCGATGGCTCAGGAGAGACTCTGTTCCCGTCTCGGTGTCCAGGCCATCTCGACTGCTCACCGCATTGGCACTGCAATACACACGTCGTAAAACTTCAGTCAGAATCGTAATGATGTACAAAACACACACAAACTCCCTCTGTCTCTCTCACAGAAGATCTTTCAAATTCTCTAGCCAGTCTGTGACCTCGTGAACATAATCCCCAGCTACGATATACTTCTGTCTGTTGTAATGTTTGTTTTCCTGCCACTCAGCCTTAGGGGAGTATGCAACTCATATTATGACTCTGTTACAAATTCAATCCCTTTGGCCAAAATAGCAGTTTCATTGTTCTGTGGTATGTGATGTGTTTTCCAGTAAGTGTCATTAATGACCAGATACCCTGCGAGGGAGCCATTCTGGACAATACTGGCATTAATGAGACCTATTGAAAGCCCAGATGGTGCCTGGAGCATGATTGGGAGAGAGACAGAGAGGGGAGAATGACAGATTGCATAAAAAAGCAAGAAGTGGTAGATCAGGTGTGGGCTGAGCAATAAGCTAGCCTGTGTACTTGGGGTCTGGGAGGAGTCTGGGGCTTCTGGAGGACAGATTGTTATTCTGTCAGAGGGCTGGAGACGCCGTGGCCTCAGGCACCAGGGTTAAGGGACCTAAACAGCCACCGGGCACCTAGGAAACCTAAAGCTGGTGAGAACTCTACTCAGCCCTGTCAGTCTGTCACACACACTTAAGCATGTGTGCAACATGTTCCCTACACCTGCATACATAATTGCACTTTCACGCTGGCGCATTCATGCATTCATGCACGCTCAAATGGCAGTACTCATATACAAACAGTGTCATATTCATAGTGTACAAACAGAAGAAAGGAGGCATACAACACAAACATCATCCTGCAATGGTTTAAAAGCAATGTTCTTACACACCTCAGTGGCAGCGTGTGGATGATCAAAGCAAATTAAAAACACAAGAGCAGACAAGATGCTGTGTCTGCTGTGTTCACTCAGCCGGATGAAGTGCTCAATGAGGCATGCTTCTGCTACACGCTTCTGCTGCGGTGGTACTAATGGGTGCACCTGGTCCGGGCTTCACCAGCCAGTGCACGTATGCAAATATCACTGTAGATGCATAGTTTGGATGCATTTATATTGGGAGTGATTGGACAGCAGTGTGATGATGGATGTGGTGGTGACTGCCTGTCTGTCAATGGCTGCCGACCAGCCAGGGCGGCAGGTCTGCTGAACCGGGGGGGTGGGATTATCCAAGGCACTAGGCTGCAGCTGTGAACAAATGACACCCCCTTTCAACCCACCCGTCTGCTGCCAATCGCTACCCCCTCCCTCTTGGAAATGGAGATGGGTGCCTTTAATGTCCGTTAATCCGGATTACCAGGCAGAAGCACATCAGTTGTGTGCATTCTCAGCCGAAAACACCTATTCTGTGTGCTCATCAAATAGAGCCATTCATGCCAACAAACACATGAAATGCATGAATACAGCACAAGAGAAAATTAAGTGGTAATAATATTCTGGCTATTTACAGAGAGAGGTAAATGGTGGAAGACTGGATTCATTTCAGAAAGAGAGGAGGTTGGCTATGGCTATTCACCATGCTGTTTCTCTGAGAGAAAGGCCTGCCTATCTGACTCAAAGAGGGAAAGAGAAAGGAAGAGTGAGTGAGGGAGGGGGCGGGGGGACATGACGAGGGGTAAGGGTGCCGGCACACTGTCATTTTGCTCCACAAGGTGGCGTAGTCGTAGTGAAAGCTGGCCAGGAACAATAAAGTCATCAGGACAGCTGACAGCCAAACAGCAGGGGGCAGCCCATAGAGGGCAAGAGCGAGCTGAGATGTCAAACGCTGGATAAAGAGATACACTGAGACATGACAGATTGCATGTTCTCAATATAGAGCCTCAGCCGTATTGCTCTATTGCAGTAATGGCAACAACCCTTGCCCCCTACCGCCCCCAGCCCTTCTCGCTATATTTAGCGTGGGACTTCTGCTTAGCAAGTGCAGTGATATTCTCCAATCTGCCAGTTTGAAGTCAAAGTCTGGACTCAGGTTAACAGTCATCAGGCTGTCGAGAACATCTCCATTTCTGAGCTTTTAGGCACCAACATGTTTATGGGCTGCATGTGCCTTTATTAGCCGAGTATGGATGAGCGACTGAATACAATGGGCCTCACTGAGTGCCAGTATTTGCCTGAAGATGTTTAAGCTGCAAAGGCTATTTCAAGAATCAGCAGCACTGGCAGCGTACGCATCATGTTTACACCGATGAGCGGACTAACGCCTTACTCCATGGTTGAGTGGGCAGGAGGGAACATACACACAAGTGGGAGAAATACTCACAGCCCATGCATATTCCCACACTCAAGCTTTAGCACATAGTTTATGCCACATTCACACACAGCATATAGACCACCTACACCTCCCATACGAGCCTGTGATGACAAATCTCTCTGATGAGCTTTCCACATTCTGATTAGCACATATGGCACGCTGTGAAATAAAAAGGTCACCCAGTGCACAGGATTGTTGTGCTTGCTACAGCTGCCTACATGCCCATGTGTGTGAAATTGTGCATACATGACAGGCAGTAATCAGCCTACTTACTGGAAGGAGGGAGGCCGTGAGTCTCCAATGCCCCCTGTTCTCTCGAGAGGAGGCGGCAGCTCCGGATGGCTCTCTGTGCACTGAGATCCTCCATCAGAGTGGGCACTCTCTGCCAGGACCAACTGAGAGAGACACGTTGGAGCAAAGGAAAGATTTGTTAAAGACCAGACATATTCAGCTCTGAGAGAAACACAAACAATATTGTGTTAAATGATATAGGTCCCATAGTAGGAATACACCAATCCAACTTTTTCAGTCAATTGCCTTTCTGGGACAAAGAATAAACAGAACTGAACTGCTACCGACACCTGGGCTTTGGGTATTGGCCAATACCGAGTCCTGATCATATACCCAGTGTTTAATTAATACGCTGTATGGCTCACTTTGTGGAAGTGACTGGGATCGTTTTCCTATGTGTGAGGCAACATCAGACTTGACTTAAAGACTGCTTTCCTAATTTAGTTGTTAAACAAAATGTAATAAATACATACAGAGATATAGATTTACTAAACTGTTACTGATTATTCAAATTATAAACTGTGAAGCAGCAACTTGGTGAAACATCTTCAAAATGAACAGGAGTTACAATTCAAGTGTACACTTTTTTAGATGCAACAACAAATTGCTCAAAACTTACACAGAAATTCAAATCCCAGTATATGACGTACGTATATAGTATATAAACATAGAATTGAATTGAATAGATCGGCCCAATTGTCTTTGATACACGATCCAGTTTTTTGAGTCAGTATCAGCCCAATGTCAGCATCAGATCTGTGCATCCCTAACCCATAGTGAAAAAAAAGAGAAAATCAAAAACAACCTCAGCAGACTTTGCAACACTCAAAAAGAAACACAGCGATACTGACACCAGAGACAAGTACAGAGGAAAGGCTATGAAATGAGATGACTGGTGGCTGGCTGCACATAAACAACTTGAGAAACACAGCATACGACAAAGAAACAAAAGACCACACTGCTTTCACTCAGTCGAGTGTCAGCACAAAGGATGATGACCCATAGATACAACTACTCTCCTTTCATCTGAGCCAGAATAATGAAAGTTATAGCAGGTAGGCATGGAAAGAATAGCAACTGCGTGGACTATGATTATTCAAATGTGAGCTTTGGGATTCACAGGCGTCACTAGATTCTTATATGAACCCTGTGGGCTACTTTTTATTTGCTCCATTTCAAAGACTGAAAGTATTTCTGCATTTCCCATCACCTTCTGTCTCTGTGTGCTGTGTCTGTGTGCCGACTGGCTTTCTGTCTGAAAGAATGAGCAGATTCAGCTCTGGTTCTTGGTTCTCCAGTTTTGTGTAAAACTGCTTTAAAAAAAATCATTTCTGTGTTTGAGAATATTATTACAGTAAGGAAAAATAAAAATCCCTAAAAGCATGGATGCACTGCTCTGACTTTTTCTCTCCTGATCCGATAACCAGTGCCCCAGCTCAGTAGGATTATTGTATGGAAGGTAACATGAGGCAAGGACTTGATGTACAGTTGTTGATGGTCTCACGCTTGCCATAACTTTCAAGCAGCCGGAATTAACAAACATCGGAGAAAGTGATGTAAAGATTTGTCACCGTAAATGGAGCTTAAAGAAACTCTGATATAGTTTAAGAAGCTAAAATACACAACAGTATACTTCTTCTAATTGCATTACATGTGGCTGATATAAAAAATATTAAAACATAGTAGATATATTGGGCCCTTTTTGTACAAAATGTAATGCAAATGTTAAACATGTATTTCAGTGGTTAAGAAATCTCTTTATGAAAGGGGTTCCCTGCTTTAAAGAAAAGTGAGAACCCCTGTTGTAGTGTATGGAGTAATTCTGGTAAATCAAATGTAGGGCTGGGCAATATATAGCAATATTATATCGACATCGTGATATGAGACTAGATATCGTCTTAAATTTTGGATATCGTAACATCGTGATATGACACAAGTGGTCTTTTCCTGGTTTTAAAGGCTGTATTACAGTAAAGTGATGTCATTTTCTGAACTTACCAGACTGTTATATTATTTGCCTTTACCCACTTAGTCATTTTGTGAAAGCATCGACATGATTTTTTCCATATTGCCCAGCTCTAATCAAATGTGAGTGAATCTTGAAGATGCACACAGTACCTTTGGGCTAACTAGTTGTTGAGCAGCAGTGTGGTAAAGTGAGACCACTTGCTTCAAGTCCTGTCGTTAGTATTGACACAATGTAAGTGATATTGAGCTAGACAGTCCTTAACAACTCTATAGCTGTAGCTATAGCCACTGTGTCCCTGATTCTGACCTCCCACCTTCCTGTGGAGCAAACTAATGAATTTCCCCACAGAGGTCAATAACGCATAATATTATCATACTGGATTGTTAAAATAATCTAATAAAAAAGCCACCGGGTAGATTAAACACGGAGACTGTCGAACTAATCTATACATTCTTGCTCTAGAATGCAAAATCAACGTTTTGCTTTAACCCGTGTCTTCTGTTCTGTACAACAGAGCAATAATTAGGATGGACATCCTCCTTCAACATGACAGATTGATGTATCATACTTTTCTGTCCCCGTAGAAAAACCTGGGTTCACAATCCTTTTTATCTTCCATAATTACAAATCGCTATGAAGCACAGAAGTCAATAGAGTAACTGACATTTAAAAAGGTTACACTATAGTATGATATTCCTTGTTTAAGCAGTCAAACTCAGCCACCTCTGATAATATTTTGTATCAGTAGCTCAGTTTAATATCCAATGGAATCACCCATGCTTATACAATACAGCTGAACAGTGAGATCAAGGTGAAGAGTGTTTTAAAAAGCTCTGCGGAGGCGTTACATGGCTAGATTTACATGATCCACAAGTGCTCCACATTTCTTTGGTTAGTGCTGAGGCAGCACAGCCGGGAGAGAGGGGCAGCATGGGTGCACCATCCATCTCACTTACCCAGGACACTACTCTCCCGTTGAAGCAGGGCAGCTTGGCGTTGTCATCGGAAATCTCTTCTTTGACAACCCTGGGGAACAGGCAGACAGATACAGTCAGGCTAACCGAGGAGGACACATAGTCAGCTCAACAACACAACACAGTACAGTCTGGAGACCTTTCCCTTCCCTGCCTAGTTGATACATACTGAGAGAAAGTCATGCTTTGTAAGTCAGATTTTCCACATGGCTTTCAAACTGCTTTAGTTTGCACCCTTGTTGGCGCGGGTAAGCTCAATGAGCAGCAGTCTATTTATTTTATTTATTTATTTATTCATGGACATTATGGCTGTCTTTCAGTAACACTATGCACAACAATGTGATAAGGTCTGCTCAATAAATCAGTAATGAATGGGTCTTATAGTAACCTGTGTGCACTGTTGACAGATAGATAGATAGATAGATAGATAGATAGATAGATAGATAGATAGATAAATAGATAGATAGATAGATAGATAGATAGATAGATAGATAGATAGATGACAGACAGACAGACAGAAAGACAGGTAAATGTTTTATATGTGTGTGTGTGTGTGTGTGTGTGTGTGTGTGTGTGTGTGTGTGTGTGTGTGGGGGGGGGGGGGGGTAGGAACAACCTCAAAGCAGCGACAACAGGGTGTCAAGGCACGGAGTGTGTATTAATAGAGTGATCTGATGTGTGATCCTCCCTCGGTGTGTTGGTAAGTTGGTTGTAAATTCTCTACCCTGATCTGCTGGGAAACTGTTCAGCAGCAACCAGTTACCACACCTGCTAGATAGATATGTAGATCAAACCTGGAGCTGGCCAACAGGTACAGGACACACCTTACACACACCAGGATCGGACATCGAGAACCGATTCCTACTTGGAATTGTTTCAAAAATTACGATTCCAGTAGAATCGTTTGGAATCGTTTAGAGGATGTGGTTTCAAATCCAGGCGCTTGTTGCGTCGCAGCCGTGGAGCACAGTAAGCAGCGCTCTAGTCTGGCTTTATTTTACGTTGAAAAAGGCCCCTGTAAAACTGAAAACCACCACTGAATCAAAATAAAACTTTCCTCTTATTTGTGAAAATAGGCATGTGACCCATTTCAGCTCCACCCCTCAAAAAAAAATCAGAATCGAGAATCGATAAGAACCGGAATAGAAAGGAAGAATCAGAATTGTTAAAACCAAACGATGTCCAACCCTATTACACACACAGGAGGCTAAACATCCTGATATAGTTACCAGTTTCCATTATAACCCCCTGTATGTCTTTGTGCACATTGTTTGTGTTTTTTTGCAAAGGATTTTCCCAGAAATTGTACGACCAAGCATTTCTGAGCGTCTGTGGAGAGCTCACATCAGCTTCTTGGCTTTGAACACGGTACATAAAATGGGAGAGGCACAACTTGAGAGTAGCAGGAAAGCCTAAGAAGGTTTGATGCAGGGGTGTCTCTTGCCAGAACTTCTCTGCTACTGAAATGATTAGCCAAGCCTGGTTATGTTATTGTGCGCCCTGCTGCTGTGGGAGCTGTATTGCTGAGAATGGTGGACGGAGATAACGTAGCCTTGTGGCTGGAACTGACGACCGCAGAGTCAGCCGCTGTGGCCTGTTCCACCTCAGGGAGGAAAAGGGAGGGAGGGGAGGGGAAGGAGGGGAGGGCTGACTCTGCCGGCTGCTTGTTAGGTAGGAAGCGTTTGCATCCTCTCTCTCTCTCGAGCTGCATGACCAGCTGTAAGGTGACTTGTGAGGATGTGGGAGCGGCCCGTGCAAATAACACATCAGCAACGCTTCTTCTTTCTAATGTTTGACTTGGAGAAGGTTGCCTTTTCCATTGCACACACACAAGTCACCAATGTTACTGCATTTTTACATTTTCTGAAAAAACTGGCGTGCAAAAATAAATCTCTCAAACATATCTCTGTCTGTCGTAAGAACTGGAACCAGATGAACCAAGAAAGGATTCCAATCATAACAGATGACGTCTTTATCATGCGGTCAAATACCCATGGCCTGCATTCTTTTCAGTTTCCATCTGATATCAGGGGCAGTGTTAGTTCCACCCTGAACACTTAAAAAGCACAGACACACACACACACACACACACACACACAAACAAACAGTAAGCCCTGTTTAGAGATGCATGTGACTGGTGTGGGCTGCTGTCACAGATCTGACTTCTTAGATCTGTGACAGATTAAATAGGTCTTAACAGATTTCACAGGATAATGACAAAAGATTTATTCTGGTGATCACTGAATATTCCACTGCTGGGGATATCTGTGTAGCTGGGGAAGATTAGACGTGTTTGTTGATGCTTTGATAGACAGAGGAGGGCTGGGTAGCTACAGCTTTAACCAGAAACCAGGGGCAGGAGAAGCCTGCCAACACCGGCCAGCAGCCCAAAGACGTTGGTGGGCTGATGCTAATGATACTATAAACAGGGAAGCAAAATATTTGACTTCAATATGACACGGATGCTGACTCAGTAAACAGCGAAATTCAACTTTAACCACCCAGAAAGCTGTTAATAATAGCAGGCATACTGTTGATGTCACCATGAGTACTGTAACTGTGGGACTTTCACAGCATCACAATAACAAAGTTCAGATGTTTTGGGTTTTCCATTTGAGGAAATATGCGATAACGTTGTTGAATATCTCGATAACAATATTACTTGCGAAAAATAAACAGATTTTAAAGTGTGCTCTCTTCTGCTGCTTTCAGTATTCTGCTAAAATACAACAACTTGCTTGTTGAATTTAAAACAAACGAAAGGAAATCATTTCCAACATTCTTCTATTGAACATATTGAACATTTAACTGAACACAAAAGACAGCGTTAAAAAAGAATGACTGAATATAATTATATTTGTCTTCTTATTTCCATAATCTGAATTAATGTATGTTACATTATGAGTGTATATGTATCTATATTATTTATACTATATTACATGTTATTGTTACTCTCTGTCAGACCCAAGATGAAGCTAATAAAAAAAAGAATGTCTGACATTTTAAAGTGCAGTTTTCAGATACTCTCTTTTTAACTAACTCAAAAAATCTCTTAGTGTCTTGTGATATGTCGCAGCCTTTCGCAATTTGTTTATTGCGCAAGTTGATATTGCAATAAAAAAAATGATTTATTGTGCAGCCCTACATTGATAATGTCAATATCTGACAAATACTGTATAATCACTATTACAGTTGTTGTTAATGCTATGACACACAAAGGCAGTATAACCTTCGAAATCTGTCACTATCCTCAAACAGGCGAGGTGAGGCAGGGTGCATTTGTGCAGAAAGCTGCAGATTTTTGTCCTCTAACTACAGGGGCTTAGCAGAAGAAAGATTCCCCTACCAGCCCACTGTTTTCTAAGGCACAGACAAGACTGTTTCTTTCAGAGCTTCAGCTTGGCTGCTTCCTGAGCTCCAGAGTGCCTCTGTGACTTGCATTATAGTGAGGTCTCAAACCCACTCACCACCAGTGGCAATGACAAAACGCCATATCATCACCTTGAAGTCTCTGAAAAAAGCCAAGTGGGTTGCTTAAAAACAACACGTCCTCCTTAAGCTTCCTGTCTTATGAATATGGATGAATGAATGAATATTACGGGGGGGGGGACCAACTGAGGTATGAAATGTGCACAAAGAAACGTGCATCGTTTAATTTCCCTACGCTCTGTTGTGTGGACAGAAAAGCCACAGCTCATGGTTACATGTAGTCCATACGATTCCAAAGGGAACTGAAATGACACGTTCACTGCGGTAAACTGAGGCTTTTCGGGGGCAAACCATTTATCAAATTTGTGTGGCCATTACTTAGAGAGCTGATACTGCCAGCACAAAAGTAGTTCAGCAATCCCATAAGAAAATGGCTGTTTTTTTCTGCACAGCAGGGGGTCTACTACAGAGGACCTTGCACTGACTGCTAATTTACATTTCAAACACTGTCTATAACTGCAAGGGATTTGATGTTTTCCCTCTCTGCTCAGCAGTCTTATTCCTCCCTAGCTAATTCTCCAGCAGCCATACTGTCCGTGTGTATGCAGTACAGCCAGAAAGGCTACCACAAAGCGCTGCTATCCTCTGTGCCTTTGACTGGGTTTGCTTCCATACTGTGCCAGTACCATACGGCACTCACACAGAACCTGCTTATTCAACCTTAACTCAAAGGCTGGTATGCTGATGGATATGCCTTTATAAACTGAGTATGGTGAAAACACATTCATTTGACAATGTCCAATTCATGGCATAATTTGACATGCGTTGCTGATGCACATGCAGGAGCAGGTCGGCCTACTGTAGCGGTGTGTTAAGCAACACGGAGCCACGTCTCCATGTGGAGAAAGCAAACATGCTTTGTTTGTTTTCATAATCTTCTTGTCGATCACCTGAGGCCCAGTGAGCAGCCCGACCTGCAGTGCAACAGAGGCAGGAAGCCGGGGCTGGGGACAAAGCAGCGCACCAGGCCTAGCCTGCCACCAGGAAGAGCCAGTTTCCCTCACAAGGTCAGGCTGCAGTGGAAATGTATGACGTTTGGCTCCATAGACACTGCCTGCGTCTGCATTTCCTCCAACCATGTTGGCCATTACTGTGCTAGATATTAATGTGTGTGGGCCCATGTATGACTGTTCAGGCTGGAATGAGAAATAGGCACTGACACAAATATGTTATCCTCAGCATGGGCCTAAAGCAAGTAGATCTCGCTGACCAAGAGAGAGCTTTAAAAAAAGGAGCTTTGTAGACCTGCTGTAACTCCTGAAAATCAGAATGGGGTTACAAAGAGAGGAACAGAGAGAAAACAAAAGAAGAGAAAGAAGGAAGAAATATTCCAGCATCCAGTGGCTAGAAGAAGTAGTGCCTGTGACTTTCTGGGGTAGAATTCATCGTAAAAAATAAGAAAATGACTTACAGTAAAGACAAATTTGACTAAATTAGTCCATAAAAAAACACATTACATGACATGTAATGCATTATGAAATCTTTTTTTTTGTTCCATAACTAATGCTACAACACAATCAGGTTAAATATGACGATGATATGTAGGTTTAACCATTAATGTATCTGTCTTGACAAGTAAATGACCATACTGTATATTATCTGTCTAAATACACGAAATAGAGGGATGTGATGTGATGAGATGGTGACTAACCCTTCACTGTGTATTATTTAACCTAAATGTATTCCTCAGGAAAACAAACAAACATTTCTAATCAGTCTGTCAGGTATTACTGTAATAACACAGAATATACAATATTCTTTAGAAATAAAAAAAAAAGGTTATGAGGATGTAGTATTGTTTGACAGATCTCCTCCTCTGGGGCAATTACATGCAAAAAGGTGGCTACATGAATGCATATCTAGTAGTCACAGCCACTGGCTTGTGGTTGCTATATTCCCTTGGGATTCACCTGCAGTCCATTGTGTGTGTGTGTGTGTGTGTGTGTGTGTGTGTGTGTGTGTGTGTGTGTGTGTGTGTGTGTGTGTGTGTGTGTTGTAAATAAATATAACTTCATGGGCTATTATAGTGGATGAATAAAAACATTAAATGGTAATTTCTTATGAAAATGACATGCTACAATAACCAGGCACAGGGAAACCAAAACAAGACAACATGAAAACATAGAACTTGAACATGTGGACGCTTTGTCAACATCGCTCTCACAGGGTTGGGTTATATTCCACATGGTTCATACAATGACACTAATGTGGGTTAATAGATTGACATTAATAAGGGGAGCAGGGGTCTGGCTCTGTGTAATGCGTGCAGGGCTGCGTCATTAGGGCTCTGGACAGATATGGTATCACTTTAAACACTCATGGGTCTCCTCCACTGCGCACAGGGTATAATAACGAGCAGGTGCCAGGAGCATGGAAACAGACAGGGCACTGTAGTTGGCACACATGGAACAATGTTGCAGCCAGCGCCGTCTGATGTTGCCTATCACGGCCTGTAATAAGCGCTTTATATAGGCTACACACACACACACACACTGCAATAATAAATAAGTGAGCCAGACGAACAGGCGAATAATAATCATGGTGGCCACTTACCCAAAATCCTGGTCCATCGATTTGAAGAAGAATTTGTAGCTATTGACCGGTCGATTGTTGAGGACATTTTTAAAATCCGCTAAGGTGACTTTCTCTGGAGAGACGGACAGTTTGACCAGATAAGGAGTCTCCTCCTCGTCTATGTGATATATTATTTTAGTCTCCGCCATGAGAGTGAGGGGAGGACAATCATTGACACATGAAAGGAACAAGCGTTGGCAGCGCAATAATCAGGCCTGCTATGTTACCAGCTACCCGTGGAATAACATAACAGCAGTCCCTAATACATCACCCTGGACACAACACGATGGAAAACGCAGCTCCGTGTGTTGGACGAACCCAGCGAAAAGCCAGACATAATCGCGCTGTGAGAGCCTGTATTCCTGCTCCGGTGTGAGTCGCTACGGTGGCTCTCTCGGCACTAAAACAGGAAGGGACAGTCCACATCCTTGCGATATGGAGTTGGGGATATTGCTATTTTTTTACAGGCTAATTGGTAAGCCAGTGCTGTCATCTAGTGGTGTGTCTGGGCTGTGCGTGTTATAAAACACACTCATACTGTAGGCTACACTGTACTGTACAGCCATCATCCGGAACAAAGAGAAAGCGGCCTGGCTTTACTCTCCTCTTGTTTGATTATTACCACCAACTCTGATATAACAGTATGCTACTGTGGGACACTGTCCATAACGCTCATTCATTCAATTCAATTCAAAATAATCAAATATCATTGTAAAACTTTTCACCGTAAATACTCAGTAATATACTGGCAGCAGCTTCGCCAGTAAACTACTGTTTATTAACAGTAAGCATACCGTTTTTAAATTTGAAGGTATTTTACTGTAAATAGACATACAGTTTCTTACTGTATTCTTTTAATTTACAGTAATATAGTGGCTGCAGTGTAATTCCCTCCTTTTCCTTTATTTTCCCAAGATGCATTGCTATTAACAGTAAATGTAATCTGTAACATTGGCAGATAATGCTGTAATATTATTTTCTCCCAGAATGCATTGCCATTTACAGTATGGTCCCGTATAACTGTAACACAGTAAAATACTGTGAGATTAGAGCTGTACATTTACATCATCATTTACATTTACGTCAACATTATTTAAATTATATTTTTTTTCTTTTGTTAAATATAGTAGCAGCACTTCACTATTATTCATTTATGTATTCATGTTTTGTTTTGGGGGGGGGGGGGGCAATAAATGCAGAAGCTGCTCTAATGATTGTATAGGCTAATGAGATTTCCTTCAGTGCATTAAATATTAGATGTCCATAACAATAATTACAAATGACAGTAATAATAAGTAGACATACTGCATTCATTATCACTGAATGGGACTGATCACCCCAGGAGTGAATATAGGTGGACGTGTTGTACTGCACAGCTGTTACAATGGCACATGAACTACACACTTATTACACAAAGAACACAATGTTAATGCATCTACAATTAAAAACAAAACAAGAAAATACAGTCCTTCTCAAATAGTCCTTCTCTCATACTGTCAGTCCTCAAGACTTCAGTGGCTACTGATACATTATATGTTCATATCTCATATTTCCCATTCATCAAAATACCAAATATGTGGGTTAATGTCTGTGGATCCCGCCTCTAACAGGCAGAACAAACAGCGATGAGTCTGTGGCCACTGCTGTGAATCTTTAATAGAAGACATCTTTTTATAGAAGAGATCAACAGCGTGTGTGCAAGTGTGCAAGAGCAGAAAAGAAAAAAAGAGATTAGGATTACAGTTTTCTGGAAAAGGTCTGTGGAGGCAGAACTCAAGGAAACAAAATCATCCTGGAAGGAAGCAGAGAAGACCGGCCAACACCGAGCCAGCTGGGGACGGTTCATGAATGACCTATGTTAAATGAATGATACAGTTTGTGATTTAGCATTACTGAGATAGTAGACACTCTTCTTCCTGCAGTAAACCTCATGTTTTATAACAGATTTGTACCTGTAGCATTGACCAGCAGATTAATAAGGAAAATTCAGTGTTTTACAAACCAGGATACTTTATACATGCTTGATGCAAACAAGTCCTGCACAGCCCATTAAAAACCAAATAAATGGTTAAGATTATTGTTTGTACCTGAGTTTCAGTAGACTGAGCCTTTAGTCCATGGTCCTACAATGTCACAATTTTTCACTTGATAAGTTATCAATGAACAAATATATCCATTTGGGGAAAAAAAGATTATTTGGAGAAGAAATTAAGCCTGAGAGTCTGAATTTCTAAATTACATAAATTCCACAGTCACCACAGTCGAGTTATGTAAATAAAATCAAAATAATAAAAAGAAAGGGAAAAAAATACCATAATCTGTTTAAAATGTCTTATTATATATAGCTATGTGTGGCACTTTTCTTTCTCCAAACACTGTCTGAAACTGTCTACCAACAGTAATTTACCTTTGAAACATGATGAAATACTTTTACAAATTACAGTTATAGCAAATTTGTGCAAAAAACGAAAATTATTAAATCTTAGGAATGGAAAAGCTTTAAGCTGTGAGCTTGCAGCTCTGTAAGCATGCAAAGTACACATAAAACATCCTTAAATGAACATGCATTTTTGTAATTTATTTTTCTTTTAAAGGATGATAAAAAAAAATGCCTAGTATTCAACATAAACCAACTAATGAATGCAAAGAGTAAGGATCAAATATATGTTTAACCATATTGTTACAACAGCTGGTGAAAATGCAAGTTATATAAAAAGTGACATGTAAAAAAAAATGATGGTGGCTTTTAGTAAAAAAGCTTAGTGTGTTAGAGTTACAGCAGAGGGAGCATTCCTCCTGTCCTCTCCTGGGTTTCCTCTTTGTTTTCCCTTCTCTCCACGGTCCTTTACTCTTCCGGTGTTTGCCCTGGACCGGCCAGCAGCATCAGAAGCAGAAATATCGCACTCACTTCCACAGCTTCCCATCAAAGTCTGAAATGAGAGTGGGAGACGGACATCGTACCTATTCAAATATAATGTTTCCTATCTGTGGCTGTAAGGGTGTAACTGTTGGATGTTCATTTACTGAAATACAACTCTGCACAACGTCTGCTCACCCCTATTGCAGTCTTTGGTCGTATCTCTCTCTTTCAGTAGGTTGTTTTTGTAGTCTGTAAATTTTTAGTGGACACAGAGGTTATGAGAATATTTTGTTAAAGTAGAAAATGTGCGTGTTTACACATGTGTGTGGATGGGGCCTACCTGAATTCAGAGGGTCTTGGTTACAGGGCCTCAGCTCTGTGCAGTCTAATGACATTTGACCTCCACTGATCACATTCCCCCTGCACGGAAATAAGCATCGCTCTGCTTACAATTGGATTCATTTAAAGGAAAATTGGGACCTCATTTATTGTATAGTAAAGTCTTACCGATCAGATCGACGCAGGTCATACTCCAGACCTGAATAAAAAAAAGATTTAACACACAATATCAAACACACCATATCCATAAAATGTGCTCTCTATGAATATGCTTTTAATTAGGGCTGGGTATCACCAACAATTTGCCAAATCGATGCCGATTCACAAGGTCACGATTCAATTACATTTCCGATTCAAATTAAAATATTAATTAGGTTAGGGAAACTTCAAATTGTTGCTTGGATATAAAAGAGATCCTCAGAGAACGTATGCTGAAAATCATACAAGCAAGTAGCAAGCCTCAAACTATTTTGTTAATAATGCAAGGGAAGTTTGGGGTCCCCTGCTGGAGCTGCTCCCCCCGCGACCCGACACTGGATAAACGGACGAAGATGGACGGATGGATGGATGGACCTGGTGGTCGTCTCGTTCCCCCCTAGTGCCTGTGAGCGGAAAAACCACCCTTGCAACTTTTGGCCGGTGAGCCGCTGGGCCTCAGCATCAGGTAGGGGGGGGGGGGGCTCTATAGAGAAACCTGCCAGCAAAAAGCGAGAAAACAGCGAAGAAATGGCCAAAACTGCATAGCGTCCCCTTTAAGTAGTTTTTACTTATACACCAATGGTGAAAAGGCATATAATAAAAAAATAGATTTCTGGATTTTATTAATCGATATCAGATCACTCAAAGAGCAAAGACTGATTTTAATTGGAGAATCGTTTATTTGAACCCAGCCATACTTATAATTAATATAAAATATGTGCTTGTTATCCGATACAAGCCAAGAACAAGGGGAGAGTTTATGGGTTAAACACACACACACACACACACACACACACACACACACACACACACACACACACACACACACAAAATACCTCTATTCTTGCGTCTCCGAGTAAGCACAATGACAACGACAACGATGAACGCCAGCAGTAAGAATGTTGCCAGGAAGTAGCCCAAATGCTGCACGAAATAACCTCGCTGCTCAGGGAGGATGACATTCACCACGCGTGGACCCTCCACCACTTCAGTCCCTAAAGGCAGAACATGGATCAAATCAAACGTTTCATATAATAAACTACTCAATTCTTTCATACATTGACAGAACATAAGAAATGAAGTACATTTTTCATAAGAATGAGATGTATTGCAGAGGATTGACTGCCATATTCAAACTGTGATATATTGGATTGTTACATTGCCTCAACGTAATGGCAATAAACACAGATGAAACTGAAATGTATTCCTACATAATGTCAAATTCCCCCCGAGGCTTCTTCTTTTTAGGCAGAGCAGGAGTTAAAAGTCTGTTTGCTGGTAATGACTTCCAGACCTGATGTCATGCAGCTGTTTTATTTCTCTCCTCAAAAATAAAAAAAAACACAGGCTGACCAGAAAAGAGGAGAAGTGTGAGGAAAGAGAAACAGATTCTGTTATGTGGTCTGTCTGCATGTCTGTATTAGTTTTCCATTTAGGTCCTTTACACGTCTTCTCACAAACACAGAAGTCTAGTTTCTGCATGCATGGAAAATAAATGTGTGACACCTTCATCAGTGAACTCTACAGTCTAAATATATATCTGACATCACTGCAGGCAGCTCCCAGTCTCACAGTGACCCTGACTGTTTGTGAACGCTTTGTAGATAGTTGATAATAATTATTCAAAACGACAAGCACAGAAAATACATACTGGGCTTGGATCATTACAACTACTACAGTACAGGCTATTGTACCACAGATACTTTTGCAGAATAAGCATATGCATGTTTGCAGAGCTGTCGAAGGTTGTTTTTTTATTATAGTATAATTTCTCTTTAATTATTATAATTATAATTATATGTGATCTGGCTGATTACAGAAGCCAGATCACATCATAATAAAAATGGATTATGAAAGGCATCAAATCTTTTCCTCTTGAATATTTATCTTAAGTATGGCACTGCTTTATGGTCTCTCATTAAAACAGTTGGACACTAGTAAAACTAGGCACCATTAAGGGACTAATGAGGAAAACATGTAACATACCATCTCTGATCGTGCTTTGAAAACCAGCCAATGATGAAAAGAAAGAAGCTTATTCTGATTTAACCATCCACCTCCTATGTGGGAGCTCGGTTGGTAATTATCACCTGTCATTGTTTAATGTACCTAATATGCATAAAACTGCAAAGTAATGTCCAAGGCCATTGTCTCTAGAGCTCAACTGTCACAACCAGAGCTGCAGCCACGGCCAAGTAGTAGACAATTTCCATTTTCTTGACAGATCGGACAAGTGCGGATGTGTAAATGGCTGTTTCACATATGCTGCACAGAGGTTACCTTGTGTTTTTGTTCCTGTGGGATATGCATCATTTGCAAGTCAATGAACTGAAGGAAAGCATCTTTATTTGCAAAGATAGAGATTCCCGTTGAATTGCTGACAGCTCACATAACGCCCACTTCAAAGAAATAATGTTCTACTTGCCACAAATAATTACAGCACTAAAGTGAAAAAGCTCCCATGGCATTTGTAATTGCAGATGATTGCTGGCGGCCTGGCGCCTGCGTGAGCACAAACAACTTACTTTTAATCTAACTGACAAGACCAGCGTTGCGTTAAGAAGAAGTGAATTCCTAGATGATATATGTCATCTATCCACGTGTGCATTTCTTCAACATGCGTATGGAGCTAATACATGTGCTGACATTTCTTTACAGGGGAGGGGGATTTAGTCTAACACATACCTGCATCCCCTCCCTTTACTTTGTTCTATATTGTCACAGCTGGCCCAGATGTTGAACAGATGTATGAGACTTCCTTTATGTGCTGGTAAACACGCCACTACCAGAGGCTGATACACATCAGCAGATAAACAGGGCAGACTGGGTGAAAGAATAAACAAAACTCGAGATGCAGTGTAACCAGTCCAGACATGTGGTTGGGACTTTTGTAAAATTGGGTCAAATGGAGGAAAAAACACAAGATAGTACCCTCCCAAAATGACTGGCTGTTGGAGCCTACTCCTCTGCTCAGCGCAGTTAAAATGTCTCCAGCTGTAAATGAAAAAGCTGTAAAAATGAAAAAAACAAGTCAGCAAGGAAAATCGACCACATCCGTTGCAGCCAATTTAAAGTTGTTTACTGTAGCCAGCTTCTCGAGATATAACTGAAAGTAGGTGACTCCAAAAAACTCCACTTTGCTGAATTCACATTCAACAACTAACAGAAACATTTCTTTTCGACCATCCCTCTTTCTTTCTTACTCAACTAGCTTCTACATTCCTTCTACCTCCTCCCTTTTCAGCTCAAACTCAAAAACAGAGAGGTCTGAGGAGAGAGTTGGCAGAGGAGAAGAGGATCTGATTTAACTGACCAACTATGCCTATAATTATAACAAAAAGCCCAGGAGCTGTGTTGTCACTCTATGCACAATTCAGCCGAGAAACCATATGGGGAAAAACACTAACCATTGCTGGCGTCTGGAAAATACAAAGGTCAAGTGACGTGTCTCTTATTGTTGTTAATTCGAGTAACTTACTTGGCTCTGGCACATCATTCTTGAAAATGCTGGGTGCTGTAGTGGGGGCGGATGGAAGTGGAGGTCCCACAGTGAGCCTGAAGATGCGTCTCTCGTACAGACCACAGTAGTGGTGATGCAGGTGGCAGGAGTACAGGCCTTTATCAGCAGGCATCAAGCCAGCAATGGAGAGTGAAAAGTCCCCTAAAGTGAAAGCATCCTCCTCCACCCTCATCTTGCTCTGTCCAAATCGTGGTCCATAATCCCGGCGCTCTCCGGAAGCATAGAGGTCCACCAGACGGTCAGCCCTATCAGGACGCACTCCAGGGGGCTGGAAGTCCCAGTGAGCCACCTGCTGCTGGTCCTCCTGCAGGCCCTCTCTCCACAGGGAGCGCCGGTTCACACAAGGCAATACCACTGACTTGCCCAACAAGACAACAAACACAGTCTTCTCTCCATCCCAGTAACGTTTCTCTTTTCGAACTGGAAAAAATATGAGTGTGAAATACATTACTATCAGTTCATGCCTTATGACTCATGGAATAGCATTGGGGCTGTGTGATTAGGACACCTCACCTGACTTAGTGACATTGAGTTGAATTTGAATGGACTGGTGAATCTGGCAGTAGTGATGGTGCAGATTACAAGTATAAACTCCTTTGTCAGTCGAGACCACATCTGAAAAAGTAAGCATCCAAGCAACCTTAAGATGAAATTATAAATGGAAGAGTGCAATGGTCATGGTGCTACTGGAACATGTGGGGAAGTCTCACTGTTGATGATGAGAGAGAAGTTGCCATCATTGAAAGCAGAGTCTTGGATGGAAATGCGTCCCTTGTTGAAATCATTGTAGAGCCTCTGACGGGCTCCGGGGGACATGTCCAGGACTCGCTTCACAGAGTACTCTGGGCTGCTGCGCACCAGGTCCCAGTGCACCACCCTCTGACGGTCCTTCAGTCTGTCCTGGGTCCACACCATGCGGGGGCTGTGGCAGGGCAGAACGGCCTTAGACCCTGCAGGGAGCGTGATGTTCTTGACCTCCACCACCACACCAAGTGCGCTGCTGCCGCTCTGACCCCATGCTGACACAAAGAAATGAACACATGGGTTCAGAAACTCAATGCAGCAATGGCAGAAAGAGAAGTATTAAACATGAGCTACTATACTTTAAGGTAGTGCATGGAGAAACAACAATGTCTTACCTCCTGGCAGGAAAAGCACAGCAACAACTGAAACAAACCAAAACACGAGTGATTAGAGTTGCGTCTTCATTCATACTTGCTGAGGTATTCAGCCAGTTCACTAATGCAGTCTTGAGAAATATTTGTAAGACATTGCGAAATGTTTTGGTGGCTTGAGAGTTTAGCGACCTGACCCGGCGTGTGAAAGATTTCAGTGTTGGAACAGATGTGGGTTCAGTGAAAGGACTGCTTAAGAAAACAGAGAAAAACTGACGAAACAACAACAACAAACAATAAAAGGCAAGACTTTAGTTCCACACAGGAATACAACAGCACAATCTTTTCTTTTACCAGAGGTCAACAATATTCTCTGGAAATATGTTGCTGTTTGTGCTTTCTCACGGGAGAGATAGGAACGTTTTCCAACAGCACATTTGCCATTTCTAATGCTTTTTTTTCCCCACAGTCCTATTTGGTCGTCTGTTTACTGAAGGGCCAGCAGAGACACACATGCAGCCAAAGCAAACAGTACAGAGCCTCTATTCATCCTGGCTGCTGCTGGCTTGTTGCAAGGCCATGATCCTGAGGGGATGAAGAACCGGGCTGCTATTCATGTACTTCAGTCAAACTACCTGGTGCCAAAACCAAACACCTGTCTATTTTTACTATCCTGGTAATGGGTACTGTGAATTATACAGGGTAGATGTGCAGAGCCTTAAATGTGGTGTTATGTGTGAATAAACTCAGCACATAAAAAAATAAATAAATTAAGAGTGGATTATTTTTACATAAATTCACTGATAATACAGATTTCAAAATGCCATTATTATTAGCATTTTCAAAACACATGTTACAGAATTACTTAACAAATGGTGGCAAATTAAAACCAACAAAATTGAAAACCAATAGATTTCATAACAAAAGTGATGAAAAATAATTTAAGTAGCCTAAAATAAGATAATAACTTAAAAAGTAAAGTCAGGATAAGTGCTCTGATAAAAGTATGTTTTAGGAAGAGATTTTAAAGATGTTGCTGACTCAGCAAACATGGTTTTCTTGGGCAGGTTGTTCCAGAGCCCTGAGGTCCTGACTGTAAACTGTCCCCTCTAGCTTAATGCCTGGCCTCTGCCCGAGGATCTCAAACTACGCGCAGGCTTGTGCACTACCACCCTGGAAATCCAGAGTTCTCGCGAGAGCACAGTTTGAATTTGCTCAGCGAGTCACTCTGGCATTCACTAATGATGCTCATTAACTATGCCCTTGTAGCCGAGCTGCACCAATCACATCGGTGTATCTGATGTAGGCGGGACAGAGGCGAGCTAAACAGATGACGACAGTTTAATCTACCAGTTAGCTCCGCTGGTAGCTAAGCGTACGGGTCTCTGGATACGTCACCCCGTGTATTGTTGTGATTGGTCGTAGTGTTATCCAATTGCGTGCAGTGAGATTTTCAAATGCACGCTTGGTGCCGCCCGTCAGGTCTGGATTTCCAGGCTAGTGCACTACTAAGAAGTCAAAATATAGCAACTAGCACTATGAGTTCCTGCATGACGTCACTTCTGTTGACGTTCAAAGTAAATACCAAACAAAACAGAGCAAGCGCGCCCCTCTAGCTAGCGGATCAAGGAGAGATGGCTAAAAATGAAAACATGCTGAAACCATGAAGGAACTCATAGTGCACCTTTAAAAGGGATCAATAAGATCATAAAATCATTTCTATAACATACTGGATAATATGTACACTATATATGCTAAAGGCAGTGGTGGAATGTAATGTACCGTACAAATGTAATGTTAAGTACATTTACACAATTTGAAGTAGTTGTACTTTACTTAAAGTGTATTCAGAGTATTTCCATTTTATGCGACTTCTGCTAGCTACTTCTCTACTCCGCTACAAATCAGAGGGAAATATTTTACTGTTTACTTACACTACATTTGTTCGACAGATATAGTTATTTTAGAGATTAAGATTTACCCACAAAACATAGGCTATGTTTATGTGATGCATTGTTATAGATGTATTTACACAATAGTACATAAAGTAGTTAAAGTGAAGCTCACTTTGACCAACTACAACCGTAAAATACATGCTTACACAAGAACGCCCCAGTAATATTAATATAATGACACAACACTCACCTCTAATTTTTCTGAATAATGAGTATTTTTACTTTTAATAATTTCAGTAGCCTACATTTTTGTTAGACTTTTACTTAAGTGACATTTTCAATGCAGGACTTGTAATGGAGTATTTTTAGATTTCAGTTTTTCTTTACTTAAGATAAAAAGTCTCTGAATACTTCCTCCACTCCAAAGGCAAGCTGCACAAAATCTGTTATATACAGGTCACAAGACCAAAAAGGGCCTTCATCCACCCAGGTGTTTTTCTTATCACGGCTTAGCATGGTTGACACATTGTATATGTGAGCACAGACAGCAGACACATGAACAGAGAGTTCATTTCACCACATCCAAACAACCCTTCACTGGAGCGCTGCCTGCTACTGCACTTTTATGCAGTGATTTCATAAGTATGCACCAGTATATAATAATACTTCAAGCTGAGCAAAAGTATTCCAGCACACACACTGGCATCGGAGAGGAGACCTCGTCCTGGAAAACTTGGGTTTTCTAATGAAGGCTATAAACTTTCCTGCAGAAGGTAAAACAAAGTGTCCCTCCCAACCCCTGTAATTTTCTTTCTTCCAGACACACACAGGCTGATGACACACACGGCTGGTTTAACACTAAAGACTTAACAATGTGCTATTGAGTAAGCAACAATAATAACAGGCATTTACCAAATGATCTGCCAAATCACTGTTGTCATTTGTAACCCCAGGAATCACACACATGGTGAATCACTTAACAGAGTGTCATCCTTAAGTTAAAACAGAACAGGTTAAGACTCAAACCTAAAGCGTGTGTTTACTCAGCATCATTTCTGTGATTCATGGCCGTTGTGGGCGGGTGTGAAGTTCACCCACAGCCAAGTCACAGGTAGAGAATACATCACATGAATGTGTCCTGCTGCAGACTCAGCTAAACATACAAGGATACATTCAGACAGACAGAGAACATGTTGATTCTGCTGTGTATATCCACTAAGGTGTACATTAGAGTTTCTAGTATTTTACTTATATTACTTTGCATATTATAAGCAAACTAGTACAATTGCAAGTATTTTTTCATCGTGTTGGCCATCATAAGTATATACAATTTCCTTGTGAGTTAGAAACTTGTTGAATAAGTCCTTTATGTGTATTGCTTTCTATAGATTTATATGTATTTGATGTATAAGTATACAAGTATAAAAGTAAAAGTATACAATACAGTGTAGAAAGTTACAAGTAAAAGTTCTGCATTCAATAGTGTACTTAAGTAAAAGTACAAAAGTATTACTGTCAAAATATACTTAAATACAAAAAACAAAAGTACTCATTATGCAGAATAGTTTATTTCAGAATAATGTATATTAGATTATTGAATTTTTAATTATTGATGCATTAATGTGTACATTACTTTAATGTGGCAGTTTGTAAAGGTGGAGCTAATGTTTTACTAGGCTATATACTGCTGGGTAGCTGTGAATTTCATGGGATCAATAAAGTCTTATCTTCATCCATAATAACATCAATATTTATTCACTGATTATAGTTGGTATTATTTATCTGAAGCGGCAAAGTATCTAAAGTTATCCGATAAATGCCGTGGAGTGAAAAGTATAAAGTAGAAGAAAATTTAAATACTCAAGTACTTCAAGTGTACTTACCACCACTGATTGTTTGTAACGTTTTGTCTGATCTTGCCCAAATGTCTTAGCTGTGAAGGCAACTTAATACAAATATATTGGGAGAATCATCTGTGGGCAACTTTATTCCTGCTGAACAAAGTCAAGAGTTTTCCTATGAGGCTGTAGGCTCCAGAACACCAACATGTTACCTTGCTGTGGCCGCGTCATTTTCTGCCTTGAATGAGTAGCTACTGTATGTTTATAAGCTTATAGTTAGAAACAGCAATTCTAATCATCTCCATGCCCTGTTGTTGGTGGCCAGTAATTCAGACAAAAGCCATCATAAACAAGGCTGGAGTGGTAACCCCCCTCCTCCAAGACGTCCGGACTCAAAGCAGCCCACTGGCGGTGAAACACTCATTACTGACACATTTAATAACAGGCTGTCGGATTGTGCTGACTCCTCTACTCAGACCACAGTTAACTAGAAACACATTGGGCTGAAGCCACAAAAAATCCCACATACACACACACACACACACACACACACACACACACACACACACACACACACACACACACACACACACATACACACACACTATCAACAGGCCGAGCCGGGCTAGGCAAAGCCACGCAGCATTACTGTAGGATCTGTTGTAACATCACGTAGGCTACACAGGGATATAGTTTAAGACCAGATAGATAGATAGATAGATAGATAGATAGATAGATAGATAGATAGATAGATAGATAGATAGATAGATAGATAGATAGATAGATAGATAGATAGATAGATAGATAGATAAATGGATAGATATATCGATAGATGTATGATAGATAGACAGATACATAGATAGATAGATGGATGGATAGATAGATATAGATAAATGGATAGATAGATGGATGGATAGATATATAGATAGATGGATGATAGATAGATAGAAAGATAGATGGATAGATAGATAGATAGATAGATAGATAGATAGATAGATAGATAGATAGATATATGGATGGATGATAAATGGATAGATAGATAGACAGATACATAGATAGATGGATGGATAGATAGATGTATAAATGGATAGATAGATAGATAGATAGATAGATAAATAGATAGATAGATAGATAGATAGATAGATAGATAGATAGATAGATAGATAGATAGATAGATAGATAGATAGCCAATAAACAAAATAAATGATGTGGATTGATATGGGGTCAACAATAAATAAATGGTCTTAGTCTACATAAATAAATACATAAACAACACAGTAAATGAAAAGTTTAATAAACAGACTAAACAAATACAAACTAGGTCAAACAAACGAGTCGTTTTAAACCCGCAGCTACCTGTTAAAAACTATATCAATGTTAAAATTCATTTTAGGCTAAATTGCAAAGACATTGGGAGGTATGAAGAATATTGATTAGAAGATATTATTTCTAATAGACAGCAGCAGGACTGAGTGGCTTTCGGCTTTTGTTCCCGACAGACATTTTAAACCTGCATCCAATTATGGAACAAAGAAAGTTTCCTCGATTTATTTTGTTTCTATTTTAAAAGCAAGAAAGCTAAATAACTTACTCTGAAGGAGAGTCATGGCGCGCTGCATCTGTCCTCGCAGTGCTGGCAGCGGAGGTAAAAGCCCGTCGGAGGTGGTGTGCGCACAAACTGACACAAGACAAGAAGAGATGAGGTTGACGGAGCACGGCCCGGTATGGCCCAGTATGGCCCAGCTGTGTGCTGTTGTGTTCCTGCAGTCTGGAGCCTCCACACGCTCCGCCCCCGCCACATGTAACCCAACACTTGGCCGAAGCAGTCTCGATGAAAACATGTTGGAATACCTCAGTGTGGCTTTACCAGCCTACGACTGACAGTTTAGTTCAACAAATACCAATTCGTACTAGACATATATGAAAACTGCAGTAAAGGAACGATCCTCAAAAATGGGAATAAAGAGAGTAACCCCAGCCACCAGCAGAATTCAGAACATCTTATAATACACTAATACTAAAGTTACACAACTACCAAACTATATCTGTGTTGGTCTGGTTATATAAGGGTGTTTATTGTGTAAATATTGTTTGTTATATTATTGCAAATTCTATTTTTTCTATTTCTTATACTTAATGTTTATTTTTTCTCCTACGTCTACTTATTTGTGTTATTCTGATGTGTGTACATGTGTGGGATTAATATAGTATATCTTATCTTAACTAAATTAGGGTTATGGTTAGTTTACATTAGCTACACAGAGGTTAGAACCCCTATCTTTTGAAAAACTAATGTTTTTATACATCAAACTTCAGTTATATGTAAAAATATCAGTGATTTATTTTTAAAGATTATTTTTTGGGGCTTTTCCACCTTTATTTGACAGGACAGCTAGATATGAAAGGAGAGAGGTGGGAAGACAGGTCGGACTCAAACCCTGGACCTCTGCTTCGAGGAATAAACCTCTCAGTATATGTGCACCTGCTCTAACCACCGAGCCAACCCGGCCACAAGATATCAGTGATTTTTATGGTTGTAAAAATTGTAAACCAGTCCTTGGGAAAACTTCCACTCAAGGAAGGGATTCTAAAAGCTCCTTTCTCATTTCCCCTTCTTGAGTTTGATTCTGTGTTTAAGCGCTCAAAGGAAGTTATTTTACTTTGAGGTCTTGTAAAAGGTTTTATAGTACAAGGTCATTTTATTGAAATATGGCCACACTGTGATTTTGGTTGTTTTTTTCCTGTTGTTGCTGTGCTATAAAGATGAAGTAAACTAAACTAGATAGAATCTTACTATGGGATCACACCAGCTCGACACACACACACACACACACACACACACACACACACACACACACACACACACACACACACACACACACACACACACACACGAAAATGACAGAATACCATGCCTTGGGCTCGACAGAGAAAAATTTGATTATGTACACTTTATTAAAAATTGTACACACATTGACTAATAAACTGTCCATTTCACTGAAACATGCTTCAGTTAAGCTGCAAAGCACAGAAAGTGGGCTTATTGTTTTAACTGCAGCGTGTAAAGCGGGACGCGTGCAGAGCCGTCCAGTGTGAGGGATGTGACTCAATCACGGTCACAGTTTCTCAGTCCCTTTTGTTCCCATGCTGTTTGATGAAAATCTTCGGTGCGTTCCATCCCTCTGGAGCCTTCTTCAGTCCAGCTCGGGTCCAAATCCTCTTCAGATCCTCCTCAAATCGTTTCTGCACAGGACAAAAGATTCTGTTTTAACTGCATATAAGGCTTACAACAATTCTACACAAATTACATACACACAATACATTTAGTAACGCAATTAAAGTTAAATACTACCATTAGTGTTCATTTTGATATTGAATTATCACACATCATACTGATATTTGCTGAAAATGACAATTTGTCAAACAAAAACCCATCTGTCTAGTCAGTATGAAATGATCCTATTTAATCTCCAAAAGGAGGAAACTGACCTGCTTCTTCTTCCCCCTGCCCTCCAGCACTCTCCTCCTCAAGAATTTAGTCCTTTTTAGCAGCTTCCTGTATTTATGCCGGTTCATCTTCCTCCGCCGGATCTCCAGGACATTCTTACAACTAAGGGGTGTTGCTGAACCCTCCCCATCTTCCACAACGGGGACAGCGATTGGAGGCAGCAGCTTCTCTTCCAGCAGCCCTGCGTCCTCCTGCGGCTGAGCGGCCTCCAGCAGGGGAGGGAGGGAGTAGCGCAGGGAGAGCCAGCTCTCCAGGGGACTCACTGACAATTTACGCGGCACGAGAGCCTCGTCTAGTTCGGGCTCGAGCTGCACCCATCGAGGAGGAGACGCGTTGTCTGCTGCTGTTGAGTAGTTTCTCAGTTTTTGTTGTAGCGAAGAGCAGTAAGCAGGAAGAACCGGTTGTACACATCCATTCAAAATCTCTCCATGGGCTTGAAGGGCACCTGGTCATTAAGGAAACATAAATGATGTCATCTTCAGCAGGGATGCACTGAATTTTGGGCTTTTTGACGGTGTTTGGTTTCTGCTGAACCTTAGCATTGTTTTCCACCGAACCGAACCCTACGCGCGCTACACTGGTCGACGTAATGACGGCGCCGTTGATTACGGGAAGGTGTTTACGTAGGTGGAGCGTTCAATGCAGTCGGCTGTGAGGAAATGAAAATGGAACTGGTGAGCAGAAAACGTGTTGTTTGGCAGAACTTTCAGTCAAAAGAAGGCCATTCAAGTCACGCTGCACGTTCAATCTGCAACGCCGAGTTGTCTTGTGGTGGCGAGGAGCCTAAACAACACACAACATGGCCGCTGGTACAACATTTGGTATGAATCTGAAAGAATACTGAAAGAATACGAGTTGTGCATGAAGGAATCTCCAGACAGCAGCCAGAACGCTAAAAACGTGTGTTAACCAGACGGAGCCTCTCCCGGGCTGTCAGCCGTTCTCTCGGCAAATGAGTCTCCCTACAGCGGCAGCGGCTGCTGCTCGTTAGCTAACGTTAGCTTTCTAATTTCACCCACCCAACGTGCCTTCATCGTACACTGGTTAGCAAAAATTTGCCAAACTAAATTGTCACTCATCTGGCGATAGCGATGTACTTTCCTACATGAAAAGAACGTGTGAATTCAACATTATGTTGTTACTTTTCATTATTGAGAGGCGGCGGACGTTGTTTACTTCATGAATGTGTTTACTGTGTTAATGGACTGAGGACGGGAGGACGACTCAGCAGAATCTTAACCAGTGGATTCAGCATTCGGCCAAATCCCAAAAATCTGGATTCAGTGTATCCGTAATCTTGAGTAACATTACTTAAACAGGAAATATACAGTATGTTGAGAAGAATGAAATGGATGGATAGATAGATATTAGTTTATACTTACACGTTGCTCTACGTAATAGACGGGGGACAACCTTTGAAGTAAACATTGTTAATAATCATCCAAGTAAAGTCATCAGAAATGAGTTGACTGGTCACAGGTCCTGTGGGCAGGAGCAAAGTACCGCGTGTTGGTCAAACAAGTGATGAAACAATTAGTGGATTAATCAATGCATTGATCAACAGAAAATGAATGGGCTAGCGTTACAATTTTGATAATGGGCTATACATTTGAATCAATTATCAAAGATAAATGCAAAATAAACTGTCACAGTGCAGCGTATTTAAAAAAATGCGGCCCCCGCATAAATATGCGGACTTTGGCTGATTATGCATTGAATTCTGCGATCGCATAATCGCGTTTTTCTGGAGGGACTGTGAGACTCCTGGAAGGTGCTGACCCCTGCATTACAAAACAGGTGACTTGCACTAGAGCACCTGGGTCTGTTGAGCAGTTCCTCATACAGTCATTATAAACAACCTTCAGCATGCTTGCCTTTTTAAACTTAGTCCATAAGGGAGCAGTATACAGAGGGGTGCAATAAGCTTTAAACGGACTCATTTTGACGTCATCCGTGCACATGTGGAATTTTCTTACCAGCATGTTAGCTTGGCAGTATAATATAGGACGCTGCCTGAGTATATCCTCATCATCAGATAACTGATCTGTAATGTAGTGACCCAGATATTTAATATTTAATATTAAATTTTTCATCACTTGAAAACAAATGTCTTTGTCCACTTTTGTCCTGCATATCAAGACAGCACTTTTTTTTTTTTTACCATTATACAACATATTACATTTCACCCCATATTCAGATTATATATTATATATCACATTTTGTCAATATCGTGCAACCCTAAAACAGCCTTTTCTCCCTGTTGAGGTACATCAGCCAGCACTGAGAGGCTGAGCTTCTTCTACACTCCACTAGCATCCAAACAAGCCCACTGCCTAATAGGGGTGCACGATATATCGTTTTTTTTATCGTTATCGCAGACGGATTCTATGATAAATCGTGCACAAGTTGAAGGAGCTGATGCAATTACATTTTACAACCTCGCACGATTTCATGTCATCAACACGGAGACTTCAATACTGGCATACCTTCATATACAAGGCTATTTTAGGTCTCCTTCCATCCTACCTTCTGACCTATATCAGTGTAAATAGTACCGGGACTTATACAATCTTCGTTCCCAGGATCTTTTCCTCCTATCTGTTCCAAATGTCAGAACTGAGATGGGGGAAAAGGTGTTTAAGTATACTGCTCCTTCTATAGGGAACAAGTTACAGAAATCCATGAAACGTACTGAGCTGGTCTCATTGGTCGCTTTTAAGAGGATGTTGATTGACTTGGAGGAAGCCACATCTGGCTGCAGATGTTCTGCCTGATGTGTTTAGGATTCTGGTTGACTTTGAGGGATTTGCTGTTTCTGTTGTTTTATGTTATTAGTGTTTTTTGTGTATTTTGTATTTGCATGTACTGCATGTGTGGTTGTACTGCTGCCTGCCTTGGCCAGGACACTCTTGAAAGAGATGTTTAACCTCAATGAGTCTCTTCCTGGTTAAATAAAGGTTAAATAAGAAGAAAAATGTGACAAATACAACTAATTGATTGATTGATTGGTTGGTTGGTTAACTTAGTGACCGATGGGAACTAACGTCCTTCAGCACATTCAAAAAAAATTACAAAATGCACTGACGTTACTGAGCGATTTTAATAGATTAAATATTGACATTAAACGTATTTTTAAACGTATTTTTTTTACGTTGTGCCCCTCTGCAGGATGTTGCTAAAGCTAGCTAGCAATGTAGCTCCTCTTTGGACATGAATGTCGCTCCGTTATCACTAAAAGATTACAGCTGAGAACGTTTCGGCCATCAGCTATCTAAAAAACATGAATAAACGTATTTAACTTATTTTTTACGAACAGTGTTAGGTTACCTTATAGTCCTTTGACCGGAGTTTTCGTCTTCAATGTGACTGACTGTCACAACAGACTTCCGGCTTGAGCAACACAAATTGAATGCGCTTCCTGTTTCTCATAGCAGACAAAGGTTCCGCTGGAGCAGCGAAAATCTCTGAGAGTTTGAGAACCAAATTGGCTCTAAATACTACTACTACTACTACTACTACTACTACTACTAATAATAATAATAATAATAATAATAATAATAATAATAATAATAATAATAATAATAATAATAATAATACATGATTAAGAAGAAAAATAAATGTACATAAATAAGTTGTGTTTTTGCCCTGATGCTCATAGCTTGTTGGAATTTTACTTGTAATTACTAATATTCTGCAATTATGAAATAAAATACATAAACCTAACCTAATTAAAGACCAATTTAATTTGCGACTTGACTTGTGGTTGAATTTAATAATTTATAATATTGTGTGGCCCTGTGCTCAGCAACATACAGTATGAATGACTCCACTGGGGGGCACTAACAAGCTAAGTCGCTATGGTAGGTGCAGATGCACCCTTAACTTCTCAGTGGTGATGAATAACATACTGTATAGGATACATCATTGAGAGATAACCCTTGAGAGAACATGAACTGTGCAAAATGGGAATGCAACTACATGTTTTAGCCAAATAAATACAAATACAGGTAAACATGAATGGGATCATTTGCATAAGAGTTGCTCTCTTTTGTGACTCATCTAAGCAAAAAAATTGAATGCAAAAAATGTAAACCTGCAGCCCAGAGGAAATAAATGAGATAGAAAATGTATTCCTTGGCAAGTGATGTGTTCCTCCTACAGGAAGAGGAACAACACACTAGATGAGTAAAGGGGGATGTGGAGTGTAAACAGTTTTATGTAAAATAGAAAATAGCATTAGCATGAAAAACAGAAAAGCCCAAAGTGTTCAGGACAGAGTAGAAAGGAGTTTTTGCTTTGTCATTTGTCTTATTGCAGACATTTGGTAATGGTCTGTAATTGTGAGCGAGTGTTTCTTTCTTCCATGTGGTGCAGCTGTAGAAGAAGGGAAGCCTCCACTTTTAGATTGAGCTCGTTTGACATACTTGTGGGCAGCCACATGGAATCATTTATTCATGGGCTTTCTCTAGCTTTCATTAAGACGGTGGGAAGTGGAACAGCTACAGTTTGTAGACATTTCAAAGCAGGGATTTTGTGGCATTTTGCGGCATTTGGAATATTGCATTTGTGTACAAATATACAAACACAGAATACTGACAAAAGTAACTTAAAATGAGGGAATGAGTTTCCATTAGGGCTGCACAATTAATTGCAATTGTATCGAAATCGCAATATGAACTATAGTGCAATGTCCAAATCGCAGGGGGGCGCAATGTTTGTTAAAGGCAAAATATGTGTCAAAGCGTTCTGAGTGAAGTATCGTGGAGCTGCAGAGACGTCCACAGATCATATCATACAGACTACAGAAAACATCTTTGTTTGGTACAGATCCTCGTAAAATCACATTACAATCATTTTAATTTCTTTCAATGTTAATCATTTTCAATGAAAATGAGAATGATACAAAAACAGTCATTCCCTCTAATATCGTGAATCACATCGCAATCTCAATATCAGTATATAGATTATATATATATATATCTATATCTATATATATAGATATATATAGATATAGATATATATATATATATATATATATATATTTTCGTGCAGCTCTAGTTTCCATTGAGTGACGTGATGCAGGGCAATAAAGTGAACTGTACAACAGACTGTAAAGTTCTCAGGGCATTTATTTACAATAAAAATAACAACAACAAAACATCCATTTCATTGTAAATCCTGCTGGCTGTTAACTATTTGCTTCACTATATGTACTTACACCATCAGTCTGGGATGATAAGGCAACTGAAATGATCAGCAGGATGTACTGTGAGATTTCCCTTTTACAGTATAGTCGGAATAACTTTTAAAATATTTCTCTCCTACAAAACTCTCTTAAAATAATATTTAAAAGTAAAGGTACAAGAAATAGAACAATAAATTGTCAACTTGGCAGTAATTTTAAGGTATTGGTCAATCCCATTTTAAATCAATGGCCTATACTGTACATTATACACTGTCCTCCAACTTATTAGGTATTTACAAAATCAGTAGTTGTATTTAGAGTTATTTTCTCACATTAAAAGCAAATAAATATTCACTGTTTTATTAGAATTGCATTGCAAATAGACTGCACTGAGAGATATGTGGCCCTTGAAATGGACCGAGCTTTACAGATGACAACATTATAATTTACTCCAAAGCAACACATACAGTATAAGCATATGGCAGGACGAATGTAGTCACCATAGAGGTGCAGTATAACAGATGAATGCTATAAATACCACTTCAACAGGACCTAAATCAATAAATAAAGACATACATTACAGAGAAAATATGGTGAACATAATGAAGAGACTGATCTCTTCGCCAACAAACAAGACGGACAAAGCAGATAGATCAGTCATTGATGGATAGATCCATTCATTAGCTATATTACCTATACAGACAGTGCTGAAATAGAACTGCATTGCAACACAATTTTTAAAGAAACTGGTGAAAAATGAAAAATCATTCTGAATATATATTAGTTTTACAGTTAATCTCATAGTGCAATCCCATTATTGGCTGCAGAACACGCGAGTCAAACAAGTGAGGTAAATAAATCTGAGGGACAAAGAAATTGCATGTTTAAGTTATAAGGCCATGTTATCCATGATGCATTGCTCTCTTCACTGTGACCTGTGGTGTCAAGTTTGAAATCTAATCTTACAATTGCTCTGCTGCAGCCGTACAGTCCTATTTTTCTTATTTTACCCAGAAAATAAACACAGTTAACAGCATGCAAAAGAACAATTCTGTCACATTAGATGTTCTGTTAGAATATACCCAACTTTGATGTTGAATATTTTATATTATGTACACATTAGAGATCTGCATTGAGCCGAAACCTTTGTTGATTTGATGAAATCATCCAGGCAATTATCTTCTCTATGTTTCAGCGAAATCCTTCTCAGAATCTCTACAAAGAGCTCAATGGTACAGTCTTTACCCTGTATGGCCAGCAAACACAGCAAGACAAACTAAAACACAGTGATATATTTTACAAATAAAACCATGGAATTTGTAGATAGAAAATGTGCGCTTTTGAAACAAAAGGTGTGGGAAAGAAAAACATACAACTGCATGTAGGCAACAGAACAGGCAAAGGAAAGAGTGGAAGGAAACGCTGGCCCCTCTTTGTGCGTCATCCTCCCCAGTGTCCTCCAGGTTTCTGGACATGCCGCACTCCGGCCCTCACTCAGCAGCAGACTGGCCAGGCTCCACCTGCTTTTTCTAGGCTTCCTCATCTTCCTCATCTTCGTCCTCCTCATCATTGGTCATGGCGAACGCCTGCACTTGTCTCACCTCCCAGTGGGATTGTGACTTATGGGAATGCTTTGGGAATAAAAGAGATACCTGGTCAAAACGTTATTCTTATCATTATTCATATTATTGACTAATTGACTAATTTGCCAAAACATTTACAAGTTCTTGATTTGATTTATTTCTCATCTTATGATTAAAACAGTAACACAGAAAACATCTGAATATACTGTACATATACAGTACACAGGCATCATCGGTGTATATACAGTAGGTCTGGTTCATCTGTCCATAGTGTAAATCCATGGGTCCAGATTATGGGACTATGAGAGGGCACTGAGGGCACCCTCACCATCTTCCAGTCCCGCCTCAAGACCATCTCTTCACCTCTGCCTATCTGTAGCCCCCTTCTCTTCTGTGACTGAATCTTGTTTTGCTCTGTCTTGTTTTCTTTTGCTTTGTTTTGTCTTGTCTTGTCCTGTTTTGTTTTACTTTCTAACCTAGCTCCCTCTAAAGCGACTTTGAGTCTATGAAAAGCGCTATATAAATTCAATTTATTATTATTATTATTATTATTACTGAGTAGTCTGACCTGAAGATGGAGATCCAGGATACAACCAGGTGGGTGGAGTTAACAGTTCTGCACACAAAGACGCACAAACAGCAACACGACAAAAACAAAGAACAAGCGCGAAACATCAGCAACAGCACACAAAAAGCAATTTAACCCTCGTGTTGTCTTCCCGTAGACCGTGAACGTGTCGTACTTCTGGGTCAAAACTGAAAATGAACTTTTGTTGGCGCTTTTTCCGACGTTTTTGTGACTTTTTTCCAACGCTTTTAAAAAAAATTCATGGTCAATGAACCTAATTTAATGACTTTATACCTTCATTTCTTTTTTCAATAATTTTCAACTATTTTGACTAATAGTTAAACCTAGGCCTACATTTTGTAATTTTTTGAGTTGATTCTTAGCAACAATCTCTTTGTTCTTTCACAAATATGTGCTCATTCATGTGTAATTACTTCCACCAACTAATCAAAGTATTCTCGTAAGCGTAGAATCTGCCATTCCGAATCATTCAGAATACATACGGGTGAGTCGCTCGAGTGATGGCCGCCATGTTGTGCCTCCATCTTTAAAATACATTAGCCATAGAGGGACATAGCTCCGCCTTTCACCCTCTACACTCAGTGGCACCGTGACGAATGCCAGGGGGAGATTACTCGCCAGGGAAGCAAAAAAGAGAATTAAAACGACAACGCGACAGGCAAAGCAACAAGACCAAAGTTAATATTGGAGCGGCTAGAACAACTGCGTGGAAACCATGGAGATACTAAGAGATCATTTTGGGTTCGGCCACCGTAGCAGTTAAAACGCGATCTGAATGGGAAGTAATATTCAGTTGGTTGTCATATACAATTTCACCGCTAGATGGGAGAAATTCTTACACAACGTAGCTTTAAGATCAGAGGATGTTGAGTGGATCACAGTTTATGTCAAAGTTTAGTAAAACCAGTCATAATCGTTCCTTTTACCGGCGAAGAATGTTTTATGGCTTCCATACAACGTACATCCATGCATCCGTGTCATTTTTGGGCAATTTGGATGCAAGAAACCCATATCTCTCATATAAAAAAACTTTGGAAATGGGTCAAATTTGACGCGAGGACAACACAAGGTTTAAAAAAAATCAATAGAATAAAATCATGCAGAGCAACAAAGGTGATTTAAAGGTAGCTGGTTTTGGGGCAACTTCCAGCTCACTGGATATGTGCGCCCCATGTAGGCTCAGTCCTTGGCGGCGGCCCGAGGGCCCTTTTGCTGCATGCCATACCCGCTCTCTACCTCATTTCCTGTCTCTCTTCAGCTGCTCTAATAAAGGGAAACACCCTAAAAAATATATTTTAAACAAAAAAAATGTAGCTGGTTTGTAATCTAGATTTTAGTTAAGTCCAGGGTGGTGTTGACTCACCGATGAAGACTGATGGTCGTGTGGTCGTTCCAGTTTGATACGGACGTCCGTCCCCTTCCCTCGTTCAGGTTTCCCGGGCCCTGAAGGAGAAGTCAACAGTGTATTAAACCAGTCATGTATGTCCATCACAGTTATCCTTCAATATTAAGAGATGGAAGAGAATTGTGTCTATTATGTCTTGAAACATAAGTTTTAAAAACGAGGTAGAGCGACTACATCATTTGTTGCTTTGTTTTGAGAAATGAAAATTCAACCTTTTTTACCCATTGATGGGTTAAGATGAAAAATTGTATTCGCTGTGGAATATTTTGAAAAGATGGTTGTAATATTACATGGTTTAAATGTATGGTCATTCTATTTATCTTATAAAAATATTTTTGCAAAGTTTGTTTTTTCAAAGATGATGTATACTTTTTTCTAAGATTATTTTTTGGCATTTTAGGCCTTTATTTGTGACAGCTTAGACATGAAAGGGGAGAGAGAGGGGGAATGACATGCCGCAAAGGGCCGCAGGTCAGAACCGAACGCAGGCCGCTGCATCGAGGACTGAGCCTCTGTGTATGGGCGTGCGCTCTACCAGGTGAGCTGCCCAGGCGCCCGTTGTTTCGTATGCTTGGTATCTAGACGTGAAACACCACCCAGATGAAGGCAAGATAGTCACAAATATTTAGTGATGTGGACAAAGCATAGAGCTATGGAGAAGAGTTATGGGGCACGTCTTAAGTTGAATGCACTTGCTGTGTGTGCAGTCATAGCCATAGCCTGTTCAATTTCCTAATCACAACCATAAATCTAGAATGAGCTAAAATATGTAATCAACAGGTTCTGTTAAATTCTATCACTGTGTTTTTCTATGGTGCCAAGAAAAATGTCCATCTCTGTACATACAGGGGATATCATATTGGGGGGGTCTGGGTGCCCTCCACCAGGGAAATTTTGAGCATCAAAGACTTCATTTCCTGCATTCTGAGACACTTTTATGAACCAATTTACTGTGGAAATACCTTTATTTAGCCCATACAAAGATAAAAAAACACAGATGACAATTGTAAATATGTCAAAAATATAATGGAAAGTATGTCATTGCGTGGTATTGGGCATTTTTAAGTGGGTATATGGAAATCCTGGAGCTTTCTTAGTGGGTGTACTGCGTATACCTGCGTATCACGTACACTACACCGCTGCCTGGAGCACCTCCCTAGGGAGGCGCCCAGGGGGCATCCTTACCAGATACCCGAACCACCGCAGCTGGCACCTTTCCACGCAAAGGAGCAGCGGCTCTACTCCGAGTTCCTCACGAGTGACAGAGCTTCTCACCCTATCTCTAAGGGAGACGCCAGCCGGCCACGATCTAGTTCATGACCCATCAAGGCCCCTGACCTTCCCTGCCACCTGTGTGGCAGCACAACCGACCCCCAGCGCGGGATGGAGCCTCATAGCTTCTTCGGGCTGGGGTGGCCGGGCTCCGTGGCAAACACGGCCACCAGGCGCATGCTGGGCCCCGGGCTTGCTCCATGCGGGTTATTCCTCCTCTTCCTTGTTGATTCATGTGGCTTTTTTGAACCATTCTTAGTCTGGCCCCTCGCCTGAGATCACTTTGCCGTGGCAGACCCTACCAGGAGCCCCCAGGTTCATAGGGACACACAAACCCCTCCACCACGATAAGGTGATGGATCCCGGGGAGGCTAGCAAGCAAGCGAGCCAAGTTTATTCATATAGCACCTTTCACAGACACCAGTCACAAAGTGTCACAAATTAATTGGCAAGTGGCCATTTTCTGCATTGAGGACTTTTGCTATAATACTTTAACTACATTTTCCAGATTACACTTACATACTGTTACTTAAGTAAGATTTTCAGTGCAGAACTTTTACTTATAGCAGAGTATTTTTCACAGTGTGATGTTAGTACTTTTACTTAAGTAAAGGATGTAAATACTTCCTCCACCACTGTGCATTTGTTAATTATGTGTTTCCTACCCCTATTTGGAAGTATTTATATAAGTAAACAAATAAATCAAAAAATATACAAATGAGCAAACTAGTAGTTACGTAGCCATTATATGTTTTACAAACCTCTTAAGACTTATAATTTTTAAGTGTTGAATGATTTTTCACCTGCTTCTCCAAGCCTCCCACCTGTCTCACCTGGGGAGCTACCATGGCTGCTGGTACAGGTGCTGCTGATGCTGTCCTCTAGCCAGGTGTTGTAGGGGAAGGATTCTCGCTTGTGTGGCGTCCCGGCAGACGACAGACTCTCCTGGAGAGTGTGCAGAGGAGAGACGCAGCAAAACATACATGTATATTAGACTTAAAGACAAGCCAATTACCTATATGCACTTGTATTGTTTCTTACATGCTAAATATAGAATATAATAGTCTGTACTGTCATTGTACATGTACTACCAAATTGATTTCAGTCTTTTTGGTGCAAAGAAATTGGCAAAAGTGCAAAGCAGGTGAATAAATAAATATAAAAGAGCCTCTAAAAGTCACTACAAAAATATAAAAGAGGTATGTTGTTGTTTGTTTTTTTAAAGAAAGTAAAAACACAAAACACAGGCATACCACATAAACAAGACATTCACTGCATGATTCATCCTTTAACGTGCTCATATAATGCTCATTTTCAATTGTATTTCTATAGTATTTCTATAGTATATATTGTATATCTATAGATTTAGATAGATATTCTGGTTATATCAGAATAGGTTTACATGGTTTAATTTAAAAAAAAAACACCATCTTTTTGTTGTACTGCATATTGCTGCAGCTCCTCTTTTCACCCTGTGTGTTGAGCTCTCTGTTTTAGCTACAGAGTGAGACATCTCACTTCTGTTCCATCTTTGTTGGGAGTCGCACATGCTCAGTAGCTAGGTAAGGACTACTAGCCAGTCAGAAGTAGAAGCAGAAGTTTTTTGTTAAAAACTGTTTCAGAGTGTGTGTTTGTTCTTGTTTTAACTGTCCTGAAACAGCAGTTCAAACTGAAAGTGTCCGGGGTGACATAGATTTTTTTTAGTATGCTCTGGGCACTCACCATGCCTGTGTCATAGTCCTCTGTGGCCTCTGTCTCGTTCTCCTCCACCACACTGGCGAAGCTACTAGCGTTGGAGGAGGAGCGGGAGAGGTCATGACCCTCGGGGATGGATGGGGCCCTGCCACCGAGATAAGAACTACACCCTGGGTTATCACTCTCCAGCACAGCCAAACCTGATTTTATCTTATGTATAGGACACAGTCATTCAACATGCTGCCACAGCCAAGGATTGCCCAGCGGATACACAAACACAGGTATGGCGACACAAGGTATGAATTCTACGATCAATATATCCATGTGATTGAGTTATTATTTTATTATACACACTTGTTCTTGGTGGTTGTAAGCACCTCGGGGGAGCTCTGATTGGACGAGTTGTCAGATTTGGGGTCTTGAGAGACGTGACCGCTGTCAGGGGTCTTCTGGGTATTTGTGGAGCTCTCTCGACTGCAACATGAGACATGGTACAAAATATCAGGAAAAGCAAATAGGGTGTAACATAGACAAAAATCAATAAATGCACATGCACTGATAAGAAGTAAATAGAAACTTATGAACGTTAGTTAGTGGGGGTGGGACAAAATATTGTTACGGCAATATGTCGTCCTTCTTTGTGCAATAAGAGAATCGATACGCTGGCGCCAACTGAAGATATTTGAATGAATAAAATAAGGCTCTCGACAGTAGATTTCCCTGCTCCCAGCGCTGCTACTTCATGGCTCCCCGAGGTGAATGAGGGAAACTTGACCATAAGCTAACTAGCCGAAGAGGAAGAGGTCTTCAACGGGATGGCGGACAGCAGTTTGAGGTAAATTACAGATGATGCAGCCACGTTTGAGTCCAAAGTCTGGACCCATAGTTACTCTGTAGTTCTGTAATTTTTTAATTACTTCCCGTAGACCGTAAACTTGTTGTCCTTCCGGGTCAAAATTGCAAATTAACTTTTTTTTGTCTCTTTTTCCAACGTTTTTTGACGCTTTTTGAAACGTTTTTGTCATTTTTTTTATGCTTTTTTAAATATATGGTCAATAAACATAATTTAAACCTATTTTGTTTTGCTTAAAAAAACAGAAATTGTGGATTATTTTGACTGATAGTTAAGATCAGAGGATTTTGAGTGCATCACAGTTTATTTCAAATGCAATAAAATTGAAGAAGAAAAAACACCCACAAAGCAATGAAAGTAATCATTAATTTTACCTGCCAAGAATGTTACATTGCTTCCATACAACGTGCATCCACGCATTCATGTTGTTTTGGGTCAATTTAGTTCAAAGAAACCTCTAATTCTGATATAAAAATGGATAAAATTTGACCCGAGGACAACACCAGAGTTAAAGACTGAAAAACCTGTCTCTAACAGTTTGGACTTGCAGTGAATAAAGAGAGAAAACCTGGATTTTATTTTCATAGCTAGACCGATATCATGATGTATCATTATCGGAGTGTACAGCAATATATTGATTATCGCAAAATGATTCCCACCCCTATTAGTTGGCGATTACAAGGCTTTAGATGAAAAAGATGTAGTAAATATAAAATGGTGTATGGGTACACATTATAAATAAATACAGCAACAATGTGCCAGACTCTTTTCTCACCTCTTCTCATGGACTTCTTGGATGTTTTCAATACCGATGGCGCTGCTTCGCCTGGAGCTGAAAGGACCAGACTTTTTCCTGGTTGGGCTTTTCCCTGGCACAATCAACGACTGCCAGGGAGAGAGGACAGACAGTCAGACTCCAAATAGATTTGAGTAATGTTACGTTTATCTCAAAAGCTTCTCAATGTATTTATTAATATTATTATTTTAATAGAGTTATTTTGTCTTAACCATTTAAATTGCATTGCTTCCTTCGCGTTGTTACTATGACACAAAAAAACAGAAATTCAAATGTGCACTTATCGGCTTAATGTCAAGCCCCGGTGGCAGTCTTTCAGCCAGTGCAGGGCACTAAGGCAGGAGATGAAAGATGGATTTAAGGGCTCCATGGCTTACCATTAAATATGCTTTCTCAGCGACTGTTTTGTTCATTCAATCTCCCTTTAAAGCTCTCAAAATAAGAACTTGAAAAGCCTTTTAACTTAATGTGGCTTCAAAGAACTGGAGGAGCTTTATATATATATATATATATATATATATATATATATATATATATATATATATATATATATAATGTATATATATATATATAATATATATATATATATATATATATATATATATATATATATATATATATATAATGTCTCTGTAAGAGGGCATTAAATCATTAATATTCATCATTTGAAACAAATAGAGAATTACAGCATACTGGAATTAAAACACAGAATAGTAAAAGACGACAGAAGGCAAGCACATCAGTAAAGCAGATAGGATAGTGAGAATAAAAGAAAATCAATATGAGTCAGTAGGGAGCCTTCAAATATGACTTTGACTGTCTATGTGCTACTTATCTCTTCTGATTTCTAGATGGTAGTCTATGCAAAATCCCAAATATTGGAAAAGATAAATCAATGAATTAACGAGAGAATGTGGAGGAGAACATCTGTATCTGCTTTTTTTTTTTTTTATCACAGATTGAGATAATGCTCTTTATACAATGCTTCCTGTCTGTAACACACAGTGCATACTATTGAAAATACAGAGTGCTGAAATGTATAGAGGAAAGTGCTTGATGCAATGGAGCCATGCAGACAAAAAAAGGAGCAAAGAGGAGAAACGAGTAGTTAGAATTAGACATGAACCTCTTCTACTGTTCCTATCCCTATGGCACTGCCTC